>PVKZ01002193.1:247500-254558 GCA_004027375.1 Macroglossus sobrinus
ACTCTGAGCTGTGTCCAAAGGAGGAGTAGGAATTTCTAGGCAAACAGTCCAAACATAGGAAAAGCCATATACAGCAGGATGTTTCACAGGGGAAGCTCACATGCCGACAAGAATATGAAGCAGTGGGAAGAGTGGGGGGAAGAAACAATACTTAAGTAAAAAAGACAGAATTCTATTCTGAAAACAGTAACTTAGCTAGCACTCAGCACCCAACGCATGTTCAACCCTGCATGCAAGTGTCTGTCTGCTGAAACTTTTGTGAGTCACCCAAGGCTGACTTTGAAGACATGTGCAGATCCCAAACAGCAAACCTCAGTTCAGAAGTGAGAGCGTTGGGTTTATTTACTAGATACATATGTCCCCAGAACTTACACAAGATACTGTGATGGGCACTATATCTAGGGTGCAAAGTACAGTGGTTAAGAATACAGTTTTAGCTGAATAGGTCAAATTCCAATGACCCCAGTTACTAGTCATGTGACTGCACTTAAACTGTCTCCATCTCAGTTTCCTTATCCACGATTTGAAGATAATAATGGTACCTACTTCATGGGATTATTATGAGGGGTAACTAAGTTAATTTATGAAGAACCTACAGAATCCCCTGGCATATAGTTGCTCACTGTATATTTTATGTGTATATTAGTTAACTAAATGAAATAGATTTTGTTGGAAAGCCTATTAAGAAATGGTCTGTTGCCTTCAGGAGCTGAGACTAAGGGTTATAACCTGATTCTAATTCTAAAGAAGAGTAGCTAGTCACAAATCTTAATAATAAAAACTGTGCTGTACCTTCAAATAAAATAAACTTGCTGAAATTATCCTGAAATTATAATTGCTATTGAAAACTGTTAATTTGGGGAAACTGGTGAAAGTCTGTCCTTTCTAGACTATCTCTATTCATAACAAAAAGTAGCCTTTCTGAGATTTGCTTTGAGTATGAGAGAAATGATGTGTAGACGGAATTGAATTTCATCTCTGTTACAAACTATGTTCTGGGTAGAGATAAAAACAATTTTAAATATCTTCAATTTCAAATTCCTTCTCTCTTTCTGTTTTCTCTCCTCATTCATCAGATATTTATGACAATTTACAGTTTTGTTTTTTTTTAAAGCTTACCAGTTTCCAATACTTGCTCTCACAAAATCACTGAAGGTTTGCTGGTTGTTACATTTTCTGTGTCAATGCAAGAGCCATATAGAGACCTTCACAGATTCTACCAAAATAGAAGGAGAAGGGCCGGTGTTAATTTCCTTGATCAACCACCTTAAAATGAGGTTTCAGGACCAATTCTAGCCTCCTGTTGTCACTGAAAATGTTCCATCCAGCCTCAACTGACACTGTTTCTAAAGGTCTGGAGGAGATCTTGCTGGGGAGTATCTAGTACCATGTTTAGTTTATTGTGCCTGACACATGAAGAAAGAATATTCCAGAGTTTCACCTTCATCCCATTGGTTTCAGGTGGACAGAGCAGTATTTTTCATCATGGTTTTCATTAGCACAGAGAAGAGGTGGAGATAATGATGTCAAGAATAAATGACACATTCCAATGACTGCTTCTCTCTCAGATTGGATCCTGATTAAGACCCCCATTTATTTTTTAAAGAACCAAGATTTTAGCTTAGTGGTCAAAGACCCCAATAGGTGGAATCTGGATATATAATTTAACCATAATCTTTTTTCGCTTGTTACATTAAGAAGAAATTACGTGCATTCTTTAACCCAAATTTAAAGGTTCCTAGGAGTTATAGCAAATAAGTTTTGAACCTCAATCTTCATGAAAATTAGAGTCTTACCTCCCTCTTGCCAGAAGTTATGTTTAAATATCTCTGCCTCCTTCCTATGAGCCCACAATTATGCCTTCTTGCAACCCCTACAGTAACAAGCTTTGTAAATCTACCCTTTTAAAAAGCAATCCTTTACAAAACACAGAGGGACACAGCCCTGGACTAAAGGATACTGTTAAATATTATTTAGATTTGGTGGCTCTGATTTCATCTTTTATACTGTGCACAGGAAAAAAAGGCAGTAATGTTTTATGAGTAGCTACATGGTAAGCATATTGTACACTTCAGTTAGATTCCATTTATCTAGCATGCCTTTCCACCGTAAGTGAACTGCTGTCTCATGCTTCTTCCATCCCCAAACAGGCACATGCAGCCCATGTTGAGGGTTCCAGGATGCTTTATTAAACAGAAAATTAATATAATGGTATTGTATGAGCTGGCAGCTTCTTGAAAATTAAAGACTTTGCAGTATTTTATTACCAGAACCAAATTCCGGCTTCTAAAGACTTTACACGCTTTCCACAGGGCAAAATTATATGAGCCCCCATAGGAAGCTTTGGCTGTAACCACATGATGCCAAAACAGGTGATTATATGAACTGAGCACACACACCTGCTCTTTCCTGAGCAAGAATCAAACTGGCCTTAATTGTGGTATATAAACTGATAGGGTTTAAAATATTTATTAAATTCTGTTTATTTACTTAGTAAATATTTAAAAATGAGCCCCTTTTGTGCCAGGCACTGCAGGTCTTGGGGAGAGCTGCTAGCTGGCCTTCAAGGAGCTTGCTGTCGAACCAGGAGAAAAAGGCAACAAAATAATTATAATATCATATGTGACAGATGTTGCTGTTATCATTTACCCAAGAGTCAATCCCTTCTTCTGTTTTTCCTGCTAATAAATACCAATTGTGTTTAACATGGTGATATGTACAAGTCTATGCTCATTTTATTAGCTAGGAATAAGCTAATGACAGAATTCTGGATAATGAAATGTAAGCAGGATTTTACTGGAAGATTCTGGGATAGCTTTTGCTCTTATGAAATAAAGAGGACAGACACAGCCAGTGCTGCCCTAACTTCCACTTTTGCAGTAAACATAGAGGTGATGCCTGATGCAGGGGCTGTCATCATGCCATCATGAGGTAATGAGATGAGGATGAGAGCTAACATGCAAAGCATGGCAAATCACAAGGACAGAAAAAGACCAGCTTCTTGATGACAACACTGAAGAGCTGACTCAATACCAATTACTATCAATACCTGGATGTTTTTTTTAAATAAGAAAAAAAACACTTTTTTAAAATTTAAGCCATTTTTCATGTAGCTATCTGTTAATTGTATACCCCTGCATAGTCCTAACAGACACTAGCACAAGATCTGAAGATGTGTATAGGTTACAAAGGAAGCTGTGAGTAACTATTACAAGGTTGGGGAAGGTCAAGGAAGTTCACATTTCTTCCTTGAAAGGATATACTTCCATAGAACGACATTTACATCACATTTCAGTTCTCTGGGAGGTTAAAGTGGTGAAATGCAGACTAGTCTGAGAAGCTTGCATGTGCAAAGACTAGGTAGCATGAAAAAGCAAGGTATGCCAGGGGAACCAGAGTGGTTTAACATGACAGAAGCATGAGTTTTAGGAGAGGGAAGGTGTGGAAGTGATGGCATGTGAGGATGAGAACATAAGCAGCTGCTAGATTATAAGGGGTTTTGGAAGTCAGATTAGGAAACCAATGAAATTTGAAGCAGAAGAGTGATGTGATCAGTTAGAAGGATAACTAGCTGTGAACATGCAAGAGAAAGGGTTGACAGGTTGAGAAGGTGGCTCTAGGAAGATCACTTGGATATTATTTTATAATTATCCAGAAGTACTTAAATCTGGAGCTAATGAGAAGTTTTTATAATATATGGGAGATAAATATTTGCATTTCAAGCCTAGTGTATAGGCTATCTTATTTTCTCTTTCTATAATCCATTGGATAAGGCATTTTATCTCTATTTTAGAGATGAGGAGACTGTCAGGAGCTTAAGTGGTTGTCCAAATTCACATAACCACAGAGAGGATGTCTGGTTCCTAAGATTACCTCTGTGTGGTGTGTCACACTGAAAAGGGTCTGTTTGCCTACAACTGGATGAGGAAGGCCGGCACTGGGAGACTTTGCAACTCTGAAAGTGAACACCAGGGACCCAGAGATAACAAATACAGTGACCAGGAAAACGCTGTCCTGACCCTTGAGAGCATATAGGGAAAAGACACAGGTAGCCTAATCCTGCTGAAAAGGTAGAGGCGTGCATAAACTTACCAAAAACAGAGCTGCAGGGGAATTCCTCTTGATAGGAATCCTTAGATCTCTAAAAACCAGAACCTGTGTCTTCCCCATCCCGGAGATAGATCACCTAGAGACTTTTTTTTTTAAATGCTACTACTCATAATAAACCCTTTCTGAGTAATTTCCCCAATTGTCAGGCACTGTTCTAAGTGCCTTATATGCATTAGCTCATTTAATCAATGACAACATCACATGGGAAAACATCCAAAGCAGGGTTTTTTATGTTTCATGTTAAATTGTGTAGAAGCTGCCAGGGGGGAAGGGAGGGAGCATGCTGCCACCTGCTCCCTGCTATTTAAAGCCCCTGCAACAGGGGCCGAAATATGTATTCCTTCAGGGCAGAACCTCTAGAGAGGGAAGTTCAGCAGCTGAGACGAGCTTAAATGAAGCTAGTAGAAAAGGAAAACAACCAACATTTATCAGGACATATTATATGCCTGAGACAGAGCTGGGTCCTTTGAAAATCCATACAGAATTGATTGCACATTAACAACCCCTGAGCTAATTCTATCATGAGGGTTGTTTAATGGCGTTACCCAGGAAGAATCATGGCAGTTTTGTTCCTGCCCAGCGAGGAAATCCATTTTCACTTAGGACATCAACCGGGAAATTCCACAGCCAGCTGAATGGAATAAAGCATGGCTCCCATGGCCCCATCTGGGCAGAACACAGGTGATAATTCTGACTGTTAACAATAGAGGATGATCAGATCAATTCAGAGAGAAGCAGAGCTAATAAACCAGAGGGCCCATTCATAGAATGGTTTAATAGGGGTCAGATCCAAAACATTAGAAAGCCAATATAAAACCAGCACCAGCAAATCAGGCTGGATGCTGGCCATGGGTACCCACAGTGGTTGGTAGGTGTTGAACAGCTGATCATCTGCCCAGGTGATGAGCAAGCAGTCAGCATCAGGCCAACTATTTTGGAGGGAAGCCAAGTTTCCCAACATCTTAATAAAGATCTAGTTCTTGGAGCCAAATTTGAACAGGGTTTAAATGAAGACTGAACATTTTACCTGGCTTTATTTTATATCATGGTGCTCACTAATTTTTTCATGTAACCAGCAAATATTTGCTGAGTACCTACCCACTGTATATTGGACATGGCTTTAGCCTAGAATACAACTGTGAATAAAAACAGACAAAATTCTCTGCCCTCACAGAGTTTACATTCTAGGAAAGACATAGAGAGACATTCACCAAGAAAAGTAATAACTAGGTTAACTGTACTGAAAGGTGATATGTGCTGTACAAAATAAAGTAGGGACAGGTAAATTGGGAATACTGGGGGTAGGGACAAGGCCTCAATGAAAAAAATAACTTTTGAGCAAAGCCTTAATGATGGTAAAAAGTTAGCCATGCAGTTATCTAGAAGAGTTTCTGTCCCGGGCATTGGAAACAGCCAATTCACAGACCCTAAAGTAAAAGCAGTATTGGGGCTTGATTGTGGAAGAGAGGAATATCCAGCAAAGCCAGTGAGGAAAGAATAAAAGTCACAGAGCACAGAGTCCTGGAATCTACAGGACTGGGCTCAAGTCTCAGCTCAACTGGGTTCTGAGCAAGTTTTTAACCTTTGAGTCTCGCTTTCCTCATCTGTAAAATGGAAATACAGTAGTCCCCTCTTATCCATAGGGGTTACATTCCAAGACCACTGGTGGATGTCTGAAACCATGGATAATACTGAATCCTATAGATGCTATGTTTTTCCTCTACATAAATACCTATTATAAAATTTAATTTATAAATTAGGCACCATTAGAGATGAACTATAGCTAACAATGAAATGGAACAATTATAATAATATACTGTATTAAAAGTTATGTAAATGTGGTCTCTTTCTCAAAATATTTTATTGTACTGCACTCAGCCTTCTGTCATGCTGATGTGAGATGACACAATGCTTACATGATGAGATGAAGTGAGGTGAATGACATCGGCATTGTGACGTAGTGTTAGGCTACTACTAACCTTCTGGCAAGAGTCAGAAGAATAATCATCTGCTTTTGGTGATTCTGGATTATCAAGCCAGGATGATGTCAATGGTCAAATATCAAGAGCAGATGATATTAATGGTTGGATCCTCAATAATTGAATTATTTCTTTAATTAAGAATTTTCCACTTAATATTTTGAACCATGGTTGACTGCAGGTAACTGAACCACAGAAAGTGAAACTGCAGACAAGGGGAGACTACTGTAGTAATTATAGCTGCCTTACAGGTTTTTGTAAAAATCGAACGTGGCAATATGTGTAAAGTGCTTAGAATACTTGTGCAGGGCATGCAGTGAGCCCTCTATGATGTCTGCTTTACAATGACTCCTTCCCACAGCATCTAACTACGTATTTGCACTTATGTGGTTACTAGTCTTCTCCACTACCTAATGGGCAGGGGCTGTCTTATTTAATTTTAAATATCCAGACCCTCCGTCAGTACTTTACATGGAGTAAGCCCTTCGTAGAGAATTGTGGAATAAGGAACTGGTGAATGTCCCAGCAGATAGAACAGTAGACAGGATTGTAGCTCCAGGACTTAATAATGCAAGTTATTGCCTTTTGCACTGAGCAATACAAACACTATTCAAAGATTAATGTCAGGTCAGACATCACCAAGCCTAGTCTTTAGAAGCAGGGGACATATCGCCAAAAATACGGAAGAACCACCAGAAACAGACACTGACGCAAAGGGAACCACGTTAACCATGTCTGTGGGGTCCTTTAAGACTCTGTATAGAGGTATGGTTTGTCCAGCATCCAGGTCACCATCCATAAAGCCAGAGAAGCCAGAGCCTCTAACGTCAAAAATGCTGCCTTCTCCCTCTGCAATATGCCGCCTGAGTCTCAGTACCTGGGGCTGCCTCATGTGACTTTCTACAGCTTCACATCACTACACAGAGATGGGTGGCGATGAACTGAAATTCAGCTCATGCCTCATTCATG
>PVKZ01002194.1:0-52500 GCA_004027375.1 Macroglossus sobrinus
CATGATTCTCTCTAACCTTACCCAATTCTGGGCACTTACCTCCCTTGAGGTTGCCTCAGAGCCTTTTCATTCATAAGAAAATGCATATTTTCTCAGAGGAAGAGAAGTAAACCATTTGGAAAAAGGACTGTGAACCTTAGCTCCATGGCTTAGTCCATGGCTTCTGCTTCTGCACAGGGGGAAAGTAGGGTTTCTTTCCTTCAGAAAACAGGAACATAAGTATGTTTCAGGTCAGAGAGCAGGACGTTGTCTAATACAGGCTATTAGCTGAATTCCCTGTCCTAGGTTCCACTGAAATCTTGTTTCAAGAGACAAATACTACATTGTAGAGTTCTTATCAGCTTTGTGAATTTCATATTCCAGAAAATAGCTGAACAATGTGAATGGCTTTTTGGGATAAAACAAACAATAAAAGGATCTACACAAAATATGAATGGATTTCAGAGAGATTCCATTATATTTTTATTCTTTCTTTGGAAAAAAACAGAGGGGTATGATCTGCTCCAGCCAGGGTGACTCCTAGGAAGTCATAATTTATCCATATTCATCCTCATGATAACCCAATGCATTTATCACCAACATGCACAGTGTTTATCATGCTTTTACTCAAGCCCTATGTTATTTTTTCCCATTGGAGTGGCTTTTAAACTCTACAGCATTATATCATATATTTGTTAAGCAAACTAATGTGTTTTAAAGGGCCAATCTCTGGGGAAAGAGTGTTTCTAAGATGTGTGGATATCTTTTGAATTAAAGTTTTTTACATAGAATTAAAGCTTCGCTGGTGTCTTGGAAAGGTGATTTCCCCTCAAATGGATGAAGTAGTTATATGTATATTTTCTAAAAACATAAGTTCAACAAAATAGGCATAAGAAATCTAACAATTTAAAACATTCTTTATTCTGTATGCTCACAGAGAGCGTGATCTCAAGATTTTGTGATAATAAGAAAACACTTTATTGAGTATCTGTTATGTACTGGACACTTGTAAAACCCTGCAATCATTGTCCAGATTTTATTAAACACAGTCTCTTTCCTATTCAGTACCCAATCTTAAGTTTTTTTCAAGCCACTCTTGTACCGCATGAAATCTGATCCTCACCTGTGTATCATATGTGCATATGTTGTATAAACGTGTACACATATATAGTGACATACATCTTTACATGTATATTTTTTACCCAGTTGCTTCATAAAAAATTAAAATGGAAGATTAGACTACATTCACAATTTCACAATGCCTCAGTAATAAATCTGTTCTTAACATCTGAAGAATATTTCAGAACTATAAGGTGGGATAAAAACTAATTTGAGATTCATTCTGTTGTATACCTACTATTTAAAAAGAACAGAAGCAATTTATACATCTGCAAAGCTTAGAAAATGGCTGAAATAATTTGCATGATTTGGGCACATGAAGCCATTTTAACACACAAATTCCTTTCATCTCTAAAGGGTGTCAAAGTGATACAACATATTTTTTGCAGATGAAGTAAATTATTGACTGGCATAAATAGCAGCTCTCACTGATGCTTGAGAAATGTGCTTTTTATTAAATAAAAATGTCATCAAAAATACAGAGGAAAAATCATATTTTATGAAAGCCAAAAATATGGATCTGGATAATTATTTTTCATTGTGCCTTGGCTGACATTAAAATTTTAAGCTGACTTTAATTGTCCATTTAAAGTGCGTAGCCTTCATTGAGACATTTATTCTCTAAGATGGTAAAATAATTAAAAGTAAGAAAATCTGGGAATTATTCACTAGATCATAATCTATATTAAATGAGATGAACTAAAAGGTAAATATAGATTTTAACTTACTAAGGAAAACTAGTAGAAGTTGATTTCATTTTAGATATACTATGCATTGTATTCTAAAATAAACCTAATCAGATTTTCTGTTAAAGGACTATATTAGTCAAGGGTATTATAAATAGTTTTCTTGATAGTAAAGTTTTTGCACCGTAATTCAAACAATCCAGGATCTATAAACTATAAACCAAACTGTGAAGTGCATGAGTTAAAAGACCTCAGTGTTCATTTGGTTCAATCATTCTTTTACACATGGAAACTAAGTCTAGAAAATTTAAATGGGTAACAAAAGATTACACTCCAGGATTGTGACATAGCCATGACTAAATCAGGTATTGTAGTTCTTTTGACCCACCATCTACTAGTCTTTCTACCACATGTTATACTATCTTTTTAAGATGATAAAGTAAATCTTTGAACAATTGGCAATCTATAATACTCAAGTTCCTCTGCTTTTGGGATATTTACCCTAGGAATCATCTCAGACATAAAGACTAGTCTTGGATGCAACAACTGAGAGCAAATGGAATAAATATTTCAGATTATATAAATGCAAAAAAGGGTGATGTGATCAAAAAACTCCTTTTTGTCATTTTAATTTGTTAAAGCTTGTCTAATTGGCTTTGTGAATGACAGAAAATTTAGAAACACTAAATCTGTCATTTTTTCTTGCCTCTTGGTTAAATGCAGTTACTCAAACTATTAGACTGTAAAACTTCATGAAGGCAAATGACAGGTTTAGATGGTTTTGATATCCTACACCTGGCTTTGCACAGAGCCTTGCACATAATGAACTGTATTATTTTCTCTCCCTCAATATCAATGTCTCTCTCTTTCTCTCACTCTCTCTCTCTCTCTCTCTCTCTCTCTCTCTCTATATATATATATATATATATATATATATATATATATATATATACATAAAACATACACAAACATACACATAAAAATACATATACACAAAGAGTAAGTAGTTGAATATATGTATAAATGATTAAATAAATTATTTTGTTATGCCTGGGAGTTATAATAAAACCTAAGGACATATACAAAATTATCAAAAAGCCCTGGAATTGAGTGAAAATATTTAAAGTAACATTCAAGATCTCTTATACCCCAATAATTTCTCTCTAAGGTATATCTGTTACAGAAATATGTGCACATGAGCACCACAATAGATATGCCATGTGTTCATGGCAGCATTATTTTGAATAGCTTTAAATGGGAAATAGTGCAAATGTCCATCAACAATAGAATGGCTAAATCATAGTATATCTATAGAATCAAATTCTACAAGGTAATAAAGGTGAATGAACTATTGCTCCACCCAACAATATAGATTAAACTCAAAATTTCTTGAGTGGGTGAAGCCAAAAATAAAAGGTCACATTCCATATTAAAGCATTTAGTTAAAATTCATCCACAAGGATAATTATTCTATGCTGATAGAAATCAGTCTTTTAACTTTAGGGGTTCATGTAACTGGGAAGGAAGCCTAAGAGAAATTTCAGGGATGATGATGATACTTCATTTCCTAATCTAGTTCAATGTACACTGATGAATTTACTTCAAAAAAAAAGTATCAAGCTGATTTTACACTTTCTGTACATTTATTAAAAATTTGAAGGTCATGCAGTTCATGGTTATGTAACCTTGTACAAGCTACTTTCCTTATCTCTTAACACAGATGTGAAGATTAGATCAGCAAGTAGAGAATGTGTAAAATCATCTGGAATGATGCCTAGAGCATATATTCAGTATATGATTGTAGTATTAGTTGTTTTTACAAAAAACAACAAAAAAAAATAAAACAACAAAATCCAAGACATTGGGAAAAGAACTGTAATTATCTAACAGTATTTTTAGGGCCATCAAATTTTGTGGATAGGGATTGTCATTAATACCTTCTTATGGCCTGAAATAGCTATGAAACAGTGTCAGATTAACAAGTAGCTATGTTTCTAAATTTCTCTGAGGTATAGTGATTGATATTTTACATCTGATTCATTCACCCATTTATACATCCAAACATTTATTCATTCAGTCTAAGTATCTTTGAGGGTCCCCCATGTAGTGTGTGATGCACTAATTGTTTGGATTGCCAAGATCAGCAAGATCCTGACACTAAAAAATATGTGAAATTCTGTAAGAGAACACAAAAAAAGCAGATAAAAATGTGCTATAAAAAATATGAAAAAGGAAAAAGATAATCTCAGAAACGTTCAGCACTAAATGAGATACTTAACTGGATTAGGAATGTTTAGGAAAGAATCCATGTGCTGAGATGTCTTTTTGTTCAAGATTAATTGATTGATTAATTGGTAATTGTGGTATAAAATACATAAAAATTATCTTAATTATTCTTAAGTGCACAGTTCAGTAGTATTAACTATATTCACATTGTTGTGCAACAGATGTCGACAACTTTTTTATTTTGCAAAACTCAAACTATACACCCATTGGACAACTTCTCATTGCCCACTTGCCTGAGGGTCCCTTAACTACCATTCTGCTTCCTGTTTCTATGAGTTGGATTACTTTAGATACTGCATATGTTTTTTTTTTTTTAATTATGAGTAATGTCAAGTACCTCCATTTCATATTCTAAAATAGTCATTTATTGTTCAGCATTTTTAGGTGTTGGTTTACAAAAAGTTAGATAAATCCAAAATTTCTTGTTCTTTGATTTGTTGTTGTTGTTGTGAGGGGAGGAAATCTGGATATTGATTAAGAGTTTAGTGTGAATCAAGAAGGACTGCCATGCTGTCCCCGACTTGTCCTTTTGATATCTCTTTTAGAAACCCAGTGAAGGGTTAGATGCATCACACTCATTTTTTACATAGAGAGGATTAAACCAGAAGGAAGACTCCAAGGGACCTCCCTAGCTTCTTGCTCCTATTTCACCTCTTTACGGCTTTCTCCTTATCTCACAAATGAAAACAATGACATTTAAACAACTTTAACAGCAGAAATCTCTTTTACCCAAAGCAGAAATTGTACATGTAACCATTATCACACAATTTAAAACATGTAAAAAAGTCTCTTATTAATATTTGTATAGATTCAAATTAATAAAATTAAGTTTCCAAAAGTGATCAATATAAATACAGGTTAATGCTAATAATTTTTAATGTGCTAAAATTTGATTCTAAATTAATTTGGGAGGTACATGATATAATTTATTATATTTTAAAAAATATTGCTTGTATAAAAAATGTTGAATAAATTTTGAGGACACCATAAAAGTAGTTGTGAAAGAGTAGTTTTGAATGTTTAGAAATGACACACATTTTAAGGGTAGAGTAGAAGTTTATTTATTCAAAGAAAATGGCGATGCAGCTAAAGAAGCAAGAAAGATCAGTGAGTATAAGAACTGTAAATGACTGTTAGATAGATCATTGGTGAACCTAGATTTCTGTCTTGAGAAACTGTCTTGAGAAACTGGCTAGATAGTTCACTGACAAATAAATTAAAATAAATTTAAGAAAAAGGGTAATCTATTTGAGGAAAAATAAAATGATCAGTTTTTTTTTTTTTTGGAATGCATGTGGAAAAAAATCTAGGTAGAGATTTTTAGAGGTTATTGCATGCATTAGCTTGAAATTTGTAGCAGATATTGAGCATAAAACTATTTTTCAGTCAATGCTGATTGTATATTAGGAAACATTTAAATATTGCTAAAACCCAGGCCCGACTTTTAGGCCAATTAAATCTAAATTTTGTGGGTGTGTCCTGGCCATGATTTTATTTATTTTACGTAAAATAAACAAAAAACCTCCTCAGGTAATTATAAGGCGGAGCCAGCTTTGGGAACCACGGTTCCTCAATGCTACACAGTCACTTGTGTATGGTTGTAATTGAAATCACAGGAATAAATAATACCATCCAGAGAGAACATATTACAACTTGATGTCTTCATTTGACCTTCAGATCTACCCTTGGCACTATTTGGCAAAAGAGAGAGGGCAGAAAAGCTTATTGGTACAGTCTACTTGGGTCATTGTTCCCAGAACAATGAACCATGTATTCATTGGATCATTGTCTGGACAATGAACCAATTGTCCCGACCTGAGTGGACTATACCAATAAGCTCTCCTGCCCTCTGTCTTTTGCCAAATCTGTCATCGAAAGACACTGAGAGAAAATTAGTAGACAGAAAGTAAAAACAGATATTTACTCCCTGAGCTCCCTCTGTACTGGGTCAACAGATCAATTAGTTTGAGTGTAATTCTCTATTGAAGACCATGACCTCAACAGAGGGACCTCTTTATATATCCCCCTAGGAGAGCCCTAGAAACTCACATTCAGCCCTTGGGATGGTGAGTTCTTCCTACTGCTGTTAGCACCATGGTTCTGAACTATCCTCTGTTGATTTCCCTAAACCCTGCCTACTTCTGTGAATATAGTACCTTTATCAAACTTTCCTCATTAATTAGAAAGCCATGGCAGTGTGCCATCTTACCAAGCCCCTGGCTGATAAAGTAGCTTTAGAAGAAGAGATGTAGCCTGAAGATTAAATATAGGGGAATGATGACCTTCAAAGAATGAGTAAAGGAAGAGAGAAAGAGGGATAGGCAAGAGTAATGAGGAGGACCAGGGAAGTTGATGACGACACCATCGCAGGGGCTAGAGTTTAAATATAAGGATGGAAACATGTTCATTATATTGAAAAAGTCATGAAAGTTTTTCTGAGAACTTCCATAGTATGCTGACAGCCCAAACCAGACAACCAGTGCATGAATGCAGATAGAGTGACAAAGACCAGGTACTTGAGAAATTAAATGAGAAGAGGAGGAGTCTGGAATTTATTAAAGAAAAGACTTAGAGTTAATCAATTTGTTGATATTGCCAAACATTTTAAGTGAAAACTAAATATGCTCTATCTGCAGTGGTTGTGACAGAATACTACTAATATCATTGAGAAATGTTGCAGGTATATGTTCAATAAACATAATTTGTGCTCCTAAGGTTTAGCTTTTAGCCCCTTATGGAAGAATAGCAAAGAATTAATAATCATGGTTTTGATTTAGAAAATTAGCAATGACATAAAAAAATACAGAATATATATATATATATATATATATATATATATATATATATATAACATCTTATTGTAGTTATTTTGAAATTATTCTTAGATTAAGTCAAATCATTAAAGACCTGCATATTTAGATATCATTTATTGCCATTCTCCATCAAAAAAATGTTTTGCTAATTTGGACTTTGCAATGATATTGCTTTATCTAGAAGAGTATTTTAAGATTTCAAAAGATAGTAGTCATTAGGTCACAGATTGTCTTCTTTAAGAGATTAAATTTGAAATTTATTTTCTTTAGTATTTATAACAGGCCTCTTTCATTTTCTATCAGCTGGCTTACTTTTACCCAGGGACTGTGCTTTTGGTAACTGCTTATATTTTTAGTTCCTCTCTACTGCCAAAAGTTTAGAGTTGAACTTGGAACCCCTTGTTAGAAAAAGCAATGACTGTACAGGCAAATTTTGTGGATAAATTTTGTTTCTGGCTTCTTATTTTCTGTGAAAACATTTCACATGCAGTGTTTTTCTGATTTTTAAAAACATTTTATTTTTCTTCTTTATTTATAAAGCAAATTACTTTTTCTTCTATTTTTGGAAAAAGTCTGAATTTAAAAGCATTTAAATAAATAAAACTAAGAATATAAAAGGACTTGAAAAATGTAAAGTACTAGCTGCACACTGTTTGGCTTTGTGTTTTAAAACTCTACGCTATTTCTCCCCCATCTTTTTTCTCTATGCTTACTCTCCAATCAATCACAACTTCAGTCACACCTAAGGTTGCATTTGTACCTCACCGAGTAAAGTGGAGAACTGGCAATTTCCTTGATTTAATTTCATCAATGGAAATAATCAATCTTGATACTTCAGACTGCTAATTTAACTTTGTCTACATTGATGAAATTAATGGATCCATTGCCAAATTCTTTTCTTTTCTTCTTTTCCTTTAGAGAATTTTAAAAGAAGAAAAGAAGAAAGAAAAAAGAAAGGAAGGAAAAATGGGGAAAAAATGGAAGGAGGGAAGGAAGGAAGAAAGGAAGGAAGAAAGGAAGGAAGGAAGGAAGGAAGGAAGGAAGGAAGGAAGGAAGGAAGGAAGGAAGGAAGGAAAGAAGAAAGGAAAGAAGGGAGAAAAGAAGGAGAGAAAAAAATTAATGTTTCTATTTAGCTTATAGATACCATTTAAGATCTTGGCATGAAACTGCTAGATTTTTTTTTTTACTATGGACTATGGATATATACTACTGAACTGAACTATCACCATAATATTTCACAGTAGATAAGAGTATAGACTCTGGAAACAGAACTAAGGGGTCTTACTCCCAGGTCCCTGTGTGCATGTGTGTGTGTGTGTGTTCCATTGTTTCTTCACAATTATTTTCTCCTAACTAAAGAAAATATATGAAATTATATATGTTGGATACCATTGATTCAATTTGAAGTAAGATAAAACTAATATTGAGGTAGGCATGAGGGTTGTCTGAGCTGGATGACACCCAGAGGGCTGTCAAGTCGTGGAACGTAGTCATCATCTATAGACACATATTGATTCATCACTGTCAAGAAAGACACTTTCAGTAAAGAGATTTCAAAATAAGCCAGAACACACCCAGACATCCACAGACACCTACAACCCACAACAACAATAAACAGCTTCTTGTATATTATAGGATAAACTTTCAAATTATTTGTTTACATTATTTTTGAACTAAGTAGAACTTTATTGTTATAAATAACTAAAAGCAATTATAATGACACCTGCCCATTGATATGCAAATTAATTTTGTCTCAGGAAGGGACAACTGTTCCTGGATATCTCTCTACCACAGATACCTTCAAGAGAAAAAAAAGTTTTTTATCTATTTGTAAATAAATTTATTTCAACTTTTCTGATTTACCGATGTAGGGAATAAAAATGACTTGTCCTCTACTCTTCAAAATTCTTGGCTGAGACTCCCTGTAATAAAAGACAGATTAGCAGGCGGAAAACAAAATGAAGTTTAATAATGAGTATAGCTCTGGTTTACATGAGAGAGACCCAGGAAAAGTGAATGACTCTGAAATAGCCCTAGGCTGGAGCCATCATATTAATAACCATCTTCAGCTAAAGACAAAGGATAGAAACTGGGGTGGTGGTGGTGGGCAGTTAATGGGAGGTTAGCAGGAAAAGCACAGTAAACAAGGTCAAGGTTGTTAACACAGATCTAAGTTGTTACCATCTCCATTGATAAGAGTATCTATAATTTAGTCCTTCTCTTCCTGTTACAGAGACAGAGAGACACCCTTACAAATGAAGATTTTCCTTACAAATGTAAAAAAAATGGGGTGTAAAAAAAATGGGGTGTAAACTTTTACTGTTTCCCAAGATTCTCCTGTGTTGGCAGCCTCTGAAAAATAACCAGCCCAAAATCATCCTTCTGTCAAAGAGACATATTTTTGGAAGGCAAATTCGGCTCCTTTTCATCTATTTGTGTCTTTGGTATTTTGAACTCTGCTTTGAGCTGATTGTAGTGTCTTACTATTTTCCTCATTAATTAAGAAGTTAGGTAAAATATTTGGTGTATTCTTTTGATATTTGTTTGAGTTTCATACTATTGTCTATTTAAAAAATTATGTTAACAACAATACATTTTTAAAAAATAATGCTCCTCTTTGTACTTATAAATATTATGTTTTAGGGAGTTTTAATAGCATTACAGCACAAATTTATTTTAAGTATCAATTTATATTTACCTGTGTTCTTTAGATCAACTTATTTATGAAGAATAAATATATAGTGATCCCTTTAAAATATAACTTAAGAGATGTTCTTTTTATTATTTGTATTTAATAAACCAGTGGCAATAAGAAATTTTAAAAACTGAAGATAAAATGTTTAGTGGCTCATAGTTGTGAAAAGGAATCTTTAAGGGAGAAAAAAGCTGGACAGGAGAGCATGACTAGGTGAAAGCAGAGCTTCAGTGAAACAACTAATGTTTACTTTATACATGGCAGCATGCAAAGACTAGGCTTTCTGGGTAACTGTAAAAATTTCCTCCAGAAATGGCTCTCTTATTTAATCAAGTGATATACAGTGCATTTTAAAATGAAATATATTTTACTTATAACTGAGATTATAGGAATGTAATGTAGAAGAATTCATGTAATGCCATTCACAGCATCATTTTGAACCAAACTAAAAAGAATGCAGAAACATGCATTGTTTATTCTGTTGTTTGAATACTTAATTAAAGAATTCCACAGACTCATCAACGGTTTAACAACAATTTTATTGTTGGTCTTTCTGTTTTTTTTATTTGTTCTTATATATTAGCAGGCAATTCCTACAATGTTGATCCAATCAGATTCAAGGTCTGAATGACAAGGCTTGGAAAAATTCCAGTGTGTGATCCACACAGTATAATTTTTTTGTTTTAATTTAATTAGTTGCTTTCATTTTTTTAAAGGGCAGATAATTTTACATTAAAACCTGAATTTCCAGTCTCTCTTTAAAAATTATTAAAATTCTAGTGCTGCTCCACTTCCTTCCATGGAAATACCATGTGGAGAGGTTGTCTTTCTAGGACTGAGCGTGATCTCTCTACCTCCTGCTCCTTGTGGTGTCCTGTACTCTGAGACTGACCACATGACATTTGCAGTATTGTTGACTTGTGCTGTTGTTTTCTTAGAGTTAGGAGAAAAGTGAAATATTTCTTTTGCCTAGGTCTCTGTTAAAAGAGAAAACATGAAAAACAGACTGAGAACCCTATATATAGTCTAAGAAAAATATGTATGATTCAAAGTATTATAAACTAACAAAGAAATTCCAATAGAATTTTTTTTAATTTAATGAAATGAATGATGCCACAGTAAAATGCTTTGAAACAAGTGGCAATGCTGAGTGTATTACTCTTCCCCTTCATCGATAAGGCTGCTGCTTGGTCCCTAGGGCCATCGAGTTTGCAATTTCTCATGGAGGACAACACTTCTGATTCTCTGTGCTTGAAACCATTGTTATTAGTTTAATTTCATTTGCATTTTAATAGATTGTCATTTTATCTTCAACGGGTTAAGGTATTAAAAATATTTTAAAAATTAAAAATATTATGCTAGTCTGCTCAGACTGCCAAAGCAAAGTACCACAGACTGGGTGGCTTAAACAACATAAATATTGTCTCACACTTATAAAAGCTAAAAGTCTCATATCAAGGTGCCTCAAATTCAGTTCTTGATGAGGCTTCTCTTTCTTGCTCTTAGAGACAATCATCTTTTCCTGTGTGTATACATGACCTCTACTTTTTGAGCTTTCGGGGGACAGAGGAAGCAGGTTCTCAGTGTCTCTTCTTTAGAGAGCACTAGGCCTATTATAGGGTTCCCCTCATGACTCCATCTAACCCTCATGACCTTCCAAAGCCTCCATTTTCAAATCCCTCTACGCTGTGCAATTATGTGGGGGTTAAGGCTACAGCCTATGAATTTGGGGCGAACACAAACATTCAGTCTATATATTTTGAAATTAAATGTATTCAGAATGTTTGAATAAACATTTAAACAGGCTTAAATTGCTTCTATCTTGCCTGCCTCTCCCATAGAGATTAGAGCTCTCACATACAATTAATGCAGAATCAATACTGAACCACCACAAACAATATTTTTGTTTAGCAGAGTAAATGGTAAGTGGTCAGAACCTGCTCTCTCTATCCTCAGATTTTGATTCCAAGGATTCAACCAAACATGGATAGATAACAATATTTTAGATCCATAGTCGGGCATCTGAGGATACGAAAGGAAGACTGTACATTGCTCTATGCCATTGTACTTAGGGGTCTTGAGCATCCACAGATCTTGATACCCACGGGGTGTTCTGTGGACTAAAGATGAATAGTTAAGTTTTGGGGGAGTAAAAAGTTACAGAGGGTTTTCTACTGCATGGGTATCAGTGCCCTAAACTCTACTTTGTTCAAGGGTCAACTATAGTTTAAAGTGAGTGTGCCTTCAAAATGTATTTTTTCATGATTTGATTTACTAAACTCAAAGTCGAATGATTAACTAAACCTTTTATTAATGTTTAATGGCCCAAATAACTTTTCATAGAATCAGAGTTAAAATATAGAAATAATTTAGTATAAACTCTCAGGAAATTTATAAGTGGCAGCCATTATGATATTTCTTTCATTTTATTAACCAAAGTCACCTTGACTATCTCCCAGGACGAAGATTTCAATAACTCTTAGGCAGTCCATTTCACTAATGCATCTTGTGGTTGTTAAAAAAAAAACATTTTATATTTATTTAAATTAATTGATTCATGTTCTACTCAATAGAACACAAATCCGAGGTATAGCTCTTTATATTTTAAAAAGCAGTTATTATGGTTACTTGAGTTTCCTTTTTCTTCCTGTTTTTTTCCTGTGTGACAGAGTATTCAGGCTGCATGCCTTTCTAAGCTCTCTCCTCTGCTTCCTCTGACTTTTGTCCACAGGCCCTTCCAGAAGCCCCTTGTGACACAGACTCTATGCACTGTCTATGCATTGTGGCATAGATTCTTCCCATTGAGGTCTGTCCAACCTAGTCTACACTGTTGCTAATTGTTTTTCTGATATGGACTTTGAAATTATCTCAATGTTATTAAAAAAGAATACCATTATTGGTTTTTCAAGCTATCTTCCTATGTGCTAAGACATATATATTTCCTGATTCTATATTTTGAATTAGTTTTTAAATTTAAAAGATTTTCAAATCATATACATTTTAGAGCCAAAGCCTAATTTGGAGATTAGGATTAATGTCCAGCTTCACTGTGTAATAGGTATGTGGCTTTAAACAATTATTTAACTTCCTAGGACCACTTTTCTTTTCTCTAATCTAGAAATAGTAATGTCATCACCCTTGTCTTATAAGATTTTTGTGAAGATTGAGTAAAAATACTTATGAAAGTTCTTTGAAAAGGATACAAAACAAAATATCATTGCTTTATACATGTATCCCTTGAAATCCTATATTTCCATTCCACTACTGAAGTACCATTGTCTCTTCATGTAAACCAACCTTCTCAAAAAAGCTGTTGTGTGGTTTCTTCCAACCCCATCCAATTTTCTGACACCAACTGGGTGTCCAATGATTCAATTCAATTCTGACACTAAAAACCAAGAATTAGAGACGACCCCACAGAATAAGAGCTCTGTAACACAAGGCTGCCCCACCTCAAATGCTTGGTGAAAAGGGGGTTACCAGGCTACCCACACTTCTACCCAGCCAACTACAAATTTGTTGTTCCCATGATTCTCGTGCAAATTTGATAATTTGCTAGAATGACTCACAGAACTGAAGAAAACACTGTACTTAACAATTAACATTTTATTACAAAGGACAAAAGTCAGGAACGGCCAAGTGAAAGAGATGCAAAGGAATTATAAGGTGAGAAAGACTAAGAGAGTTGACACTCAGTATTATTTTATATTAGTTTCAGGTGTACAGTATAGTGGTTAGACTTTTACATAATTTATAAAGTGATCCCTTTGATTAGTTTAGTATCCATCTAGCACTATACATAAATATCACAATATTATTGACTATATTTTCTCTTCTGTTTTTTACATACCTGTGACCAATTTGTAACTACCAATTTGTACTTCTTAACTCCTTCACTTTTTGCACCCACTCCCCCAATGCACCTCCTATCTGGCAATCACCAATTTGTTCTCTGTATCTATGAGTCTGTTTTTATTTTGTTTGTTTATATATTTTGTCTTTTAGATTTGAAATATAAGTGAAATCATATGGTATTTGTCTTTCTCTGTCTGACTTATTTTGCTTAGCATAATACCTTCTAGGTCCATCCGTGTTGTCGCAAATGGTAAAACTTTATTTTATAGCTCGGTAATACTCCATTGTATATATGCACCACTTCTTCTTTATCCACTCATCTACTGATGAACACTTAGGTTGCTTCCATATCTTAGCTATTGTAAACAGTTTTGCAGTAAACATAGGGGTGCATATACTTTTTCAAATTAGTGTTTTTTCTTTGTTTTCTTTTTGTTGTTGTTTGTTTTTATCAATTCCCAGAAATATAAATACTGGGTCACAAGGTGGTTTTATTTTTAATTTTTTGAGAATCTCTAAACTGTTTTCCATAGTGTCTGTACCAATTTGCAATTTCACTAACAATGCATAAGGGATCCCGTTTCTCCACATGCTCCTCAATACTTGTGTTTTGATTTATTGCCACTCTGACAAGTGTGGGGTTTATCTCACTGTAGTTTTAATTTGCATTTCTCTGATGATTAGTGATGTTGAGCATCTTTTTATGTGTCTATTGGCCATTTGTATGTCCTCTTTGGAGAAATGCCTATTCAGGTCCTCTACCTACTTTTTAATTGTATTGTTTATTACTTTGGTGTTTAGTTGTATGAGTTCTTTATAAATTTTGGATGTTAATCCCTTATCAGATGTATCATTGGCAAATATGTACTCTTATTTTGATGGTTTCCTTTGCTATGAAAAATTTTTTTAGTTTGTTATAGTCTCATTTGTTTATTTTTTTCTTTTGTATCCTTTGCCCAAGAATACATATCAGAAAAAAATATATTACTAAGTGCAATATTGGAGAGTTTGCTGCCTATGTTTTTTTCTTGAAGTTTTATGGTTTTGGGTCTCACAATTAAGTCTTTAATCCATTTTGAGTTTATTTTGCTATATGGTGTAAGAATGTGGTCTAGTTTCTTTTCTTTTCTTTCTTTCTTTCTTTCTTTCTTTCTTTTTTTTGGTATGTGTCTGTCCAGTTTTCCCAACACCATTTATTGAATAGACTGTCTTCACTTTATTGTATATTCTTACCTCCTTTGTCAAAGATTAAATGGCCATAGAGGAATACATTTATTTCTGAGTATTCTATCCTATCGTTCTATGGGTCTATTTTTATGCCAGTAGCATGTTTTGATCATTATAGCCTTGTAGTATAGTTTGATATCAGAAAATGTGATACCTTTAATTTTGTCCTTCTTTTTCAAGATAGCCATGGCTAATTGGAACTTATTAAGAGTCCACATAAATTATAGGATCATTTGTTCTAGTTCTGTGAAAAATCTTATTGGTATTTTGATACAGATTGCATTGAATTTATAGAGTGCTTTGGGTAGTATGGGCATTTTAATGATGTTAATTCTTCTTATCCACAAGAATGGTATTCCATCTATTTATTTGTATTTTCAGTTTCTTTCTTCAGTGACATAATTTTCTGGGTACAGGCTTTTTACCTTTTTGGTTAAATTTATTCCTAAGCATCTTATTTTATTTATTTATTTTTTGATGTAATTTTAAATGAGATTATTTTCTTAATTTCTTTTTCTGATAGTTCATTATTGGTGTACAAGAATACAAACAACTGCTGAATATAATTTTGTATCCTGCTACTTTACTGAATTTATTTATCAGTTCTAACTGTTTATTGGTGGAATCTTTGGTGTTCTCTAGCAATAGACTTTTTAATATCGACCTTGTACCCTGCAAGTTTGCTATACTCAGTTATTATTTCAGGTAAGCAAATCTCAGCTGTGTCTGTCTAGATAAGGTGGCATTTCATTTTGCAATCTAATGCATCCAAGATTTACTGATTTTTGAGTTTGTCTAGCTTTTTCTTGTTGTTAGTACAGAAGTGAGGAAGCCCAAGCTTTTGCACATCAGAACAGAAACCAGAAGTTCTCCCATTCTAATTAAAAAAAAATTTTTCCTAGTCATATGTGTTTTATTAGTGTATATTCTTGAGGTTTAAATCATTAATCTCTGTATAATGTAAAATCCACAGAGGAAGAAGATTAGCTTAATATAAATAATATTTTTTTTACGATTCTGAAGATATTTGTGAATATATCCAACAAAAAAAATGGATGGCAATAATTTGGAGACAATTTTTTATTTAAACAATTAAATTCCCTTTTTACGTTTTTTTTTTCTATGAAGCCTATATGAAGTTCTTTGAACACTAGGAAAAGACTTCCTGTCAACCTCTGAGCTATTTTTGCTTTTAGAGTAGAGATATAGCAGGAAATAAATAGAAGATATATTTGAGAAAAAATAAGTCAGTTGTTGGCCACATATGACATAGGACACTCAAGCATGCACATACACATACTAAACTGATTAGCACCTTAGTTAAGATCATATAAGGAGAATAAAAACTACACTGAGAGAATAAGTTAGTGATAGGCTGCTACTTCTCCTGCTATTGGTATTCTCTTCTATTTGGCCTGAAATGCCAAATTCTGTTGTAAAGAATAGCCAATTTGCATGCAAGAAGCTTTGTTAAAACATATGTATTTCTACAAAGAATCTATTCTAAGTCACACATGCAATAGGGCAGTTAAAATGACTGACTTCAAGATGAGAACACATGGGGTAGATCTTTTAAGCCTGCAAGCCACGCACCATTTTCCCCTTGAAGTTATATTAAGGCTATTCTGGGCATTTTGCTGCCTTTGAATCCATTTTAGCACTTGTGAGAGAAGGAACATCAAAACATGTGCATGTGGAGCATGAATAAGTGTGTGTATGGTGGCAGTGGTGGGGCTATGTTAAAAAAAAAAGCAATATTATTTAATGACTTAAGACCTGTAACCCTCATAATTTGTTGTGAGTACATGGTTTACCCCATTGTATTTACAGATACTTTTTTCAGTCCTAATCGTTTTTTTTTGGATCTACAAAGAAATCACATAGATAACCACTCATAATTTAAAACTGAATTCTTTAGCAGTAGAGCAGCTAACTAGAGCTATTCTAATTTAGTTGTCTATTCTAAAGTCATCAGACTATTGCAGTTAAAAATCCTATGAGGAACCAAGTTTTTCTTCTTTATACACTGTATAAATAAAGCATATCTTAAGACATTGCCATGATTTATTCCATGAATATTTCATAGATTCCATGGCATAAGAGAATTTCTCTACCTCTTCTCCTATTAACCATGGAATGCTATGTCATGCCGGTGACTGTGCCCTGCAGCAGTGACAGGGAGCATCTGCAAAATGGTAAATGCCTCCTATTACTCAGAGGAATGACTTCAAAGTTGCTTTCATATCTGTTCATGGCAAAATAATGGACTGGTTAATAGTTTTTCAAGAAGAAGGCAACTGTGGTGTAGTAAAAAGAACTCTGCATTTGAGATCAGAGGAGCTGGGTTTAAATGCAGCTTTTGCTATTAGCAGCTATATCTGTCACTGCATAACAAGTTATCCCAAAACCTAATGTCTTAAAACAACAGATATTTGTCATCTCTTATAAGTTCTAAGGTTAGGAATTTTGGACTGGCATTGTTGCTTTATTCTGGCTTGAAGTCTTTCATGAGATTGCAGTGGAGCTATCATCTGAAGGTTTGACTGGATTAGATCATCAGCTTCCAGGTTACCGGTAGGAGAAATTAGTTCCTGACAGGCAGCTTGAGTGTCCTCACACCTGGAAGCTGGCTTCTCCCAGAATGAAGGATCCAAGAAAGAGAGACAAGAAAGAAAGCAAATGTCTTTTATGACCTATTCTTAGAAGTCACACACCATCATTTGTACATATTTCATTCATAGGAAGTGATTTACTAACGTGGACTTATACTCTATGGCAGAAGAATTTATTCCCATCACTGAAGTGAGGAGTGACAATTTGTGAGTATGGTTTAAAACCACAACAGGACCTGTTTGATCTTGAGTAATTTAATTCCTCTAAATATCAGTTTCTTTGCCAAATGAAAACAACAATATCTACCGAGATAAATTTTTAGGCTATTAAATAACATATGTGTGTATTTTGTAAAATGTCAACTACTGAATGAATAAGAGATATGAATCAGGCAATAGTATCAATGCATGGTCAGTTTTGTCATGGATTTGATATATGCTGTGAACATTACTTTAGTGACTTTCAAGTTGGGCAGCAATGGGTACTATGCAAGCTTTTCCAGAGAAAAAAGCATGAGAATTCTGACTGTTAAAGAGAACAAAACACTCAAACTGCTTTAACCACTGAGAATAATCATTTTGTAATGAAAATTTTTAATTCCAAAGAATAAGTGATAGTTAAATACCAGAAATCTTTATCTATTTTTTCAGTGGCTTGATCAATTATGTGTTGTTATTTTGCCTACACGACATGAGGTTGGAGACAAGTAGGCAGTGCAAAGCTAATGCAGCACCTGCAGGTTTGCAAAACGCCAGGGGCTCAGGCCTTGTCTTTTCCTGCACAGTTGTTTCTGTCTTATCCTTGTTACCTTATCCCTGGTCCACTGCAGCAGTGAGCCTGAATTCTAGGCATCAGAAGAAACACAAGGGAAAAAGTATGTGCCCTATTTTTTAAAGGTTTTTATTTTGAAATAAATTTAGACTTCTAGAAAAGTTGTAAAAATAGTACACTTTATATATACCCTTTACCCAGCTTCATTTAATGTTAACTTTATCTATAATAATAGTGTATCTATTAAAAACAGAAACTTAGCATTTACTATGAACTAATTAACTGTTATTAGTAACACTATAGCTAATTACTATAACTAAAAACTAATACCAATAACTTATAGTACTATTATAAATAATATGGTAACATTAATTGTAATATAAAATAAATAATATAGGATAACAGAATATATAATATAAAGTATAATAATATAGGATACTAATAGTAATATTGTTACTATTTTTAATTAATAATACTACTATTTACAAACCTTATTAAACTTTTTCCAGTTTTACCATCAATGTCTTTTTTCGGGCTCCAGGTTCCACAGTGCATTTATTACTCATGTTACCCCTATTTCCTCCAATCATTAATAGTCTCTCACATTTTTCCTGTCTTTTGTGACATAGATACTTTATCTCATGGTCAGTTACTTTGTAGCACGCCCCTCAATTTGGATTTATCTGTTTTCACATGGTTAGAGGTTATTAATTTTTTGTAAAATAGTGCAGAGTTGATCTGTTTTTCTAGTCACTTGGTATCAAGGGGTACCTGAGGCATGCACCCATGAACCTGGATGATTTAGTTTTGATGGTGTCTGCCAGGTTTACATCTCAGGTACCACTTGATACCATATGATAAGAAAAGCACAAATATTTTTAACTTTGTAATTTATGTGTCTTTGGGATATATTTTGAGGCTATGTAAATATCTGTTTTCAACATGCATTTACCCACTAATTTTAGCATGAATGCTTCTGCCTGCAACAACTATTTCTGTAGTGTTGCTTTAATTTGATGGTTGCTATGGGTACATATAAATGAATGGATAAAAAACTATAGAAACTGGATTCATAACTTAATGTTGAATGCAACTATCTAGTTAGCAAATAAAAAAAGTTGGGGCAATTTAGCTTAATTGAGAAAACCAAAAAGAAAAAAAAGTGAATAGTTTGAATTTCTGGTCATAAGGACAGTATTCTTGGGTTTTCTTCTAAGTATGAAAACAAGCAAATAAATTTACAGTAGGAAGAATAGACATATTTCCAAAATCCAAAGAAGATATCCAAACAACATAGCTGAATTTTTATCTCAGGTCCAGTAGATCTACCAAAGACATTATAGAATTGTTATAGACATGCATTTTTCAAACTGGAAATAAATGTGAAAATGAGAAGTGAATATTTAAACTACCTATGCCACGATGAGTCAGTTCTACTTTTTGTTTTTATGAGAACAGAAAGCCGTGATTCTTTTTTATTTTTTCTAAATCACCATCACATTTTTTAAAAGTCAGATAATTAGGACTTTTCT
The DNA here is from genome assembly GCA_004027375.1 of Macroglossus sobrinus. Taxonomy (NCBI): domain Eukaryota; kingdom Metazoa; phylum Chordata; class Mammalia; order Chiroptera; family Pteropodidae; genus Macroglossus; species Macroglossus sobrinus. The sequence goes on from PVKZ01002194.1 coordinate 19,577, forward strand.
TACTTGTTGGCAGATGAGTTTGAGAAAAGGTGTTTGTAATTTAAGAATATGTAGCAGCTGTCAAATGAAGTCAGTAATCTACTCTGGGATCCTAAGACAGAGTTTCTGGATAGGCTGCCCATGCAGGCATTTGTCAGCATTTGAGACACAACCAAGCAGCATCAACAAAGAGTGCTTAAACAAACCAGTCTGGAAGTCAAAGATAGTGTGCAGCAGAGGGCTGGCAGTGTTAATTCTACATGGATTAACACCACGACTATTTCCTAAAATAGAAGAGGCAACACAAGTGTATGAGCCCAGAGACCTTGCTTGTATAAACTCTAGATCAGACATTTATCTTTTTCTTTGAACTGGTGAAGGGTTCTCTCATCAGTGAGACTTGTGAGACTAAATGAATAGCTTCTGAATCAATCTCAGACTCCAATTCTGTCCTTAGACCTCAGGAGAGAGGAATGTATGCTGGACTCCATATGGCAAAGGCCTTGTTTTAAACCTCTCCTGTGCAACCATCCCCCCTTTGCCATGAAGCAAGAAGTCCAAATATTCAGCGAGCCAAGGGAACATGCCAACAATCAGCCTGCACTGACTTTCACATAGTGCTCCTAGAATTTTCTGCTCACAGTCTGGAGCTCATTGGCAAAAGCAAATATATATCTTCTGTGGATTCCTCTTCTTGAGGTCAGACTACACCGTCATCAGTATGTGCGGGCAGGGAATAAAGATGTAGCTTGATCAGAATCCAAGCTGCATATACTTGATCACAGGGTCCCATAAGTTGTGAGAGGGGTCGGGGTAGGAAGAGCAGAGAATTGATTACAAGTTTGTTGTGGAGGGTGGGAGGGTAGTATAAGGTAGGAGGTTGCCTGTGTACACTATCATATCCCACATGTGAGGCAGAAAAACTCACCTAACCTAAATTTACTTACAGAGAAACTTCTATTTATCAAAATAAGAGAATAGGATATAACTTATTTAACAGAATGTTTTCTTACTTTTTTTAATAAGGTATTTTTGTATGCTCTGAAAAAAAAAGTCTTTGAATTAACCTGTTTTGAATGTGCTATCTGTCTCTTGTTGGACTCTGATGGATACAATTCAGCATTTATATAAAAGCTAAAAATAAAAAAGTAAAACAAATATTCATAGAATGTAAATATATATATAAAATATACATAAAATGTACCACTTTAACCATTTTTTTAAAAAGTACATAGTTCAGCGAGATTAAGTACTTTAAAGACATTGTGCAATCATCACCACTATCTATTTTCAGAACTTTTTTACTGTCCCAAATTACTCTCTCCACTCTCCCAGTCCTGGTAATTTTCTGGTAATTTCTAATCTTCAAGTCTAGGAATTTTCCTAATCTAGGTATCTCATATAAGTGGAGTCACACAGTATGTTCTCCTTTTCTGTCTGGCTTCTTTCACCTAATTTTTTCAAGTTTCAGCCATGTCGTAATGTGTATCAGAATTTCATTCCTTTTTAGGCTGAGTAAACTTCCATTCTGTGTATATACCACATTGTGTTTATTCATTCATCTGATGATTGACACTTAGGTTATTTCTGCTTTTTGGTTATTGTGAACTATGCTTCTTTGAACATTGGTGTACAAGTTTCTTTTTAAAATCTTTTGAGTATATATTTAGGGGTAGAATTGCTGGATTATATGATAATGGTATATTGAACATTTTGAGGAACTGTCAAACTGTTTCCTTTATTTTAACTTAAACTATTTGCATGTCTGGTACGTGAATCCCTTTTGCAGCCCTGAGTCCTGCAAATATTCTAAATGTTCTATAGATACAAAATGTCTGTTCATCTTTATAAATGTTCTCTTACTCTTTTCTCCTTTGTTTCCTGTAAATGAGAAACCTAGATTTCCATCAGTGTTCGAGTTTGGAAAATTTTGTGTCATATAAAAAAATCTAAGTCAAGCTGTTTTGTGGTATTTTAAATGTGGCTAAAACCAGGAAGTAATAGGAATATAAAAAGAAAACTTGATCTTCTGAGGTTTTCTGCTTTAATGTAGCTTGGATAAAAATTAAGCCTTTAAAATTTTTTGAGGTTCACGTATCAATGTCACCGACTTTTAAAAAATGTTTTACTGGTAGCTTCTTTGGAAAGCAAAGAATTCACTTCCACTTCAAGTTTTTGTAGAAATTCTTTGTCTTAAATAACATAGCTTAAAAAAAATAAGTCTTTTAAAACCGTGAAGGATGTGAGAAAGAAATGTGAAGAAGGAAGACAAGCAGAAATTAAAGGAAAGAATGAGCACGACATTCACAGGGAGACCCAATTCAAACTGTTTGGGTCTAGCTAGATCTTTTCAAATCTTTTGAAGCTCCTACAGCATTCTGATCCCTAACAACCCATATTCTTGAAAAATTAACCAGAAAACTAGCATGGGCTAAATGTCTTTATGTTTGAATTAGAGAACAGGGACAGGGCTTGCTGCCTTCAGGGAAGGCTTTTAATCAGAATATCTTTTCATCCTGGCTTTTGACCTTTCTTAACATTCAACTGTTTTTTTTTTTTTTTTTTTCACACTGGTCTTAAAAGAGCCTGTGGCTCTCTAAGAAAGAAAGGATGGATATCTTCATCTTGCTTAGCATGGTTTATGTCAAGATTTTGCCCTTGTGAAAGCATCTAAGTGTGCTGGTGACTGACAGGGTGCAACAATGATTTGTAAGTAGTTTTAGCTTTTGTTAAACTTTTATTTTAAAACAACTGGAAGCATATCTCATCACTGCTATAAACAAATCTTACCTTTAAATTCATAAGCAATTCTTTGGAAATTATCTTTTTGTTAAAGCACATATTTCTTCAACTACTTCCTTTCTTTATTTCTAGCAATGACACAGTGTATTTTACATCCCCAGGTAAACTTTCTGCTCTCTCCATATGTCTGAGAATATCAAACAGTGTTTTCCAAAGACTATACTGACCTAGCAGCAAATTAGTCTGTTTTTCACAGAGTGAAAAATTGAGAAACCTTAAGGAATTCTATATAACATCCTTAGAACCCAGGAAGCCTTCTTATCTCTCTAATTTCTGTGGTCCTCAGCTTGCTCTTTTTCCTAATATCATGTGGAAACATTGATATATACATATGATTAATCCATAAGTAAATCTTTTATTCCCACTCAGCTTCAATGATCTTGAAAGTAAGACAAGTATCAATTTAAACCTTTTAACCTATTATGATTCTTATAGTATTTCATCCCTTGGTTTTCAACGTGTTTTTATCAGTGACTCCATAAGAGAAAGCATGGGCAGTGGAAATAAGGAGGGCTTAGAGAAAGAGATACAGAGGTTCAAATTTTGCCACTCACTAAATCTTAGAACTAGGGAAATTATGTACTGGATTTATCATGGATCATTTGAGTGGATCTATTTTAGAAATAATTATTGAAACAAAAACAAATATCAGTAATTGTTCCAAGATGCCGAATGTAGTTTTCATTTGAAGTGTGGTGCTTAAGGAATTGACATAACTGAGGAAATTTTAGAGATACAAATGCTTAGAAGCAGAAATTATATATTATATATCAGACATTGATATCAATTACTTTGAAAAACTCTGCAACTGAAAGTTATTTTTTTCAACATAGCACATATTTTAGGAAACTATTTTGTTCTCAATCTTAACTTTATATTTTCCAAACATTTTTATATTAATTTTTCAAATAAATGATATTGAAGAACATTTGTTAATCTCTCATTATATACCAGTAATATGTAATATAATATATAAATACATGCAGTATATATATATACACACATATATGTACACATATACATATGCACATATACACATACATACAATCACACACATGTATACACACATGCATCCTCATATTATTCATTGTATGGGATTAAGTAAAATTTTGAAAATCTGATACGACAGACTACTAAATTTCTGACATTAAGTTACCTTTAAATGAAAGCACTGTTGAAAATTAGAAAATTTAAACATCATTTGGAGGCATCCTGCAAATCATGACTTCTTTCAAATGGAAAAGGGCTTTGGCCTTGGATAATTTGCAGATAGTTTGTGCTCTTTTCATTGTGTGCTCCCATATTTCATGCAACTAATACATTATGAACTGTAGCACTGTTCCTTATAGAAAAGTGAATTAATAAAAGGCATACATTTTATGCCATATCTACCTTTCTCACCTTGATCACACCACTGCTTTTTTCTTTCACCTTTTCTGGCATCACTGTTGGTCTTCCACTAGTTCTTTCCACCTCCCCTAAAGTTTCCTAACTTATAACCTGCTTCTGAAGCTCATATTTTTGCTTTGCATCTGACCTTTCCTTTCTATTCTAACACATTAGTTGGCAAATTTTGAAAATCAATTGCTCTTTGCCATAAAGTATTTTTCTTCAACCTCTTTTATTTTTATTAAATTTAATAAAAAAATGCTACATTTAATATTGTGAATATCCATTATGCTGATCTTTTTTCCCATGTAATATTTCTTAAACTAATTTAAGGGTGATTAGGTTTAAAAATCAAGCATAATATGATATTTTCAAACTATTCCTGGCACAATGACAGTATAAATTGACAAGCAGAGTGCAATATTATACTATACAATTTCGCAAACTTGAATGTTATCACAGTGCTTATACTTAAATGGCTTCTTTGATACCTCATTATAAAATAACAGATATGTACACACACACACACACACACACACACACACATGCACACACAAACACACATTCTCCACATGGCAGCAGAAACTAAAACAAGTAGACACTTTTCAAGTATTGTAATGACTGAATAGCCAAAATACATTATTGACCTGATATGTGAATCAAACCATGGTGAATAAGATGGTTGAAAAGAACAATTACAAAGTCCACAACCAATTCAGTTGTCATGGTCAGAGCTTCATGAGGAGAGAATATATGGCTAAGAATTTAAGATATGTTAAGACTCAAGCTTGTTTAATAATTTAAATCAGAGGCAAAGTAGAGGTGGAGTCTGAGATAGCTGCTTATAGGCTTACTCCTAGTTCTCTTCTGCAGACTGACCTGGCCTCCTGGTGGTGGGAATAGACTGTTGTTTCTGCAGTTTACTTTTGAACAAGATGGAGTTTTCTAGGAAAATGCAAATCAATCCTTAGAATTTGAGTTAAATAAATCTAAAAATGCTTATATATTATGATTTTACCATTTTGCTATTGTGGAGTGCATGCTATGAGATTTTGTGAGTAGTTCTAAGAATTATTTTGTCATATTGGACAATATCCAAAGCAGACAACACACACACTGAATCAAGCTTACAAGGAAGCTTTTCTACATATGTATATGTGGATGTGATATAATCTATAACGTTATATAAAAATCCATGTTTATATATCTTTCTATATCTAGCTAAAAGAGAAGATTCACACATTGATAAAGACATATAAAAGCACCTACTAATGTTTGGTGGTTTCTATTATGATACTATGAGTTAAATAAACCATATGCACAACACAAACTACCTTTGTTACAAAAATAAGCATGCATAGGGAGAACATGTTGGGGTTTAGAAGGATCTCTGGGAATAGAAATAGTTAATTTTGTCAAGGACTATATATTTAGATTATTAACATTGCTTCGTTTAATATTTATTCAGTGAATGGTACATGTTCACTATGCAGGCAATTATAATTCATTATTATAATATAGAATACTTTTATTTATTTATTTTTTTATAAATGTGGCTAGCATTTGGTGTATTTTATGTAATTTGCAGGCTCAGGGAACATGTGTTATAAAAAGTTTTCCTGTAGAAGGCATTTATCATGTCCCACCTTATTTTTAGTTATCCTTGGTTATTAAGTGTTGTAATAATCATAAAATTTAAGACATTATAATTTATATTTTTGCTTTTCTAAGTTTTGAAGAAATTATATTTTAAGATTATTTTTAATCTTTATATTTATATCATTATTTAAATCCTTATATTTATATAATTATTTTTATATACTTTACAGATATATTAAATAGCATCATACATGATTTCAGAATAAAACACTAGAATTTCTTCAAGAACTGGAAGATAATGGATTCTGATACTCAAGATACATGATTTCAGGTGAAGATTAATAAAAAAAGTAGTGTCAATGTGTTTAGCATTTGATAATCTGGTTATCATATACCATGTGCCTCTTTGATGCTACCATTTTTATTAATCAAGATGTTACTAGGTTATATTGTGGTAACAAGTAACTTTAAATTTTAATAACTTATAATAAAGTTTATTTCTGACTTATGTTACATATCCATTACCAATTGACTTCAGCCCTGCTCCACATTACCTCCACTCTAGGACTCCAGCCAGCCAAGCATCTTTTTCTCTTCAGAAGATTGCTGATAGTCACAGAGAAAAGAGGCATGGTAAAGTTCTCTTTGGAAGGGTCACATCACTTCTGTGCATATTTCACAGGCCAAAACAAGTGACATGCTAAGCCTGATGTTAATGGTGTCTGAGCAGTAAATATTTGTGAACAATATTACAATCTACCAATATATCATAAAATAATGTTAGAGTCATAAACACACATATATATGTGTATATATATTTACATATATAATATATACACATATACAAATATAATATATATGTATTATATGTAAATATATTTATACACATATACACATATATCAATTACTGATTTTTACTATTACTTATACTTTTTATATTTTTTCACAATCTAGTATAAGCTAAAAAGAAAATTCCAAATTATTTTCTCATATTCAAAATTAATGTCATAAATTCTACTACTTTAATCAGAGAGTGAAAAATTCAGCACAGGTTTTAACAAACTAGTAATTTTTGCCTAATTATTTCCTGTCATTGTTTATATTGATCACATTATCTAGAAGGGAAGAAGCTTCCTCAGACCTTGCAAAACACACACACACACACACACACACACACACACACAACCAGCAAATTAGAAAAATTACTATGACAAGTGTTTCTTAGCAAGTTATTATTCAATATGTTGTTGGGGAAAACCACTAAAGTGCCTCAGTCCTGCTAGTGACTTCTCTGATAATCTTTTATGTTTTATACATCACTTTTTCAGAGGAATTAGCTTATCAAATATCTGTGTAGTAGTGCCTCTCTTAGGAGAGGAAAATAATACATTTATCCTACTGATTATAGTTTCCTAAACAGCCCTTAAAATTTAGTGAATTTTGGCTTTTAGAAAGAAATATTTTGTCAGTAATGATTGATCTCCCTAATACTCTTTAATTAAGATATCAGAAAAGAGTTTTTATTTATCAATGGATCAGAATTTTGGTGAGAATCATCCTACTATTGAAAGTCCAAGATATTTTGTGCTATAGTAAAGCATAAAGGAATTATATTTTTTAAACTAATTCTAGTTTGTTTTTACCTCCAGCAGTCTCATATCACTATGCCTAACATTTCTCCCGATTTTTTTCATGGAACTGTATTTAAAAATGAAGTTGTAATCATAAGATTATTTAACTTGAAGTTTATTTAATGGTTTAAGTTTTACAACTGTAACATAGGAGGTTTATACCATCACTTTCAGAGTCATCAATTTCTTTGTCAGGAGATGAGCATTTTTTCCCTTTTTTAAAGACTTTCTATAATGTCTGATAACCAAAACACAAAGAGTTATCATTATATGGTTATGTGTGATGTAGTTTCTTCTATGTAATGTATCACATACAATGTCTTATTCCAGCTGAAGATAATTATTTTTTAAAGCAACTAAGGAACAAGAAATAAGGATGCATTGACACAAATAGAGAGTAGTGAGTTTAGAATTCATAGTAGAGCATTCAAATTAAAGCAAATGTTTCCATGCCCAATTACCTAATTTGTAATTGCAACTATTCATTGCACTTGATTCTTCTCTTCAACTTTTCCTTTCCCTCCCCTAATTTATCCCTCCCAGTTTTCATATGACAGCTTAGTGATAAACCCAGAATGCTTAGCTTGTTCTTCCCCAATATGCCCCACCTACTGATGCCTATGTTTGAGACTGTATCCTATAAAAATTCTTTTAACATGAAACTAGAATCTGAAACTTTATATCTTTTCTTGAAGATTTTAGATGTGAATAACTGTGTCAACCATAAGCAGAACAAGAATTTCTGTGCTACTGTGCTTAGAGCTTATATCGACTAAAACTAACCACCATTTATTGCCTTTCTCCTGGAGTCTGCAAGCCTTTATAGATTCCAGAATTCCAAACAGTTTTATCAGACAGATTCTGCCAGTGTAATTGCTGTCTATTCAGAGACAAATTTCTGGTACTTTTTTCTTCATATCTTCCCCAAATCCTTTCTCCTCAAACTTTCTATATTATAATAACTATAATTGTAGTACACTAACCTATTTTTTAAACAATTACTATAGGTGACTTTTTGCCTGCTTTAAGTTTGCTAGCCAGAGATAGCTATTTAAGCACTCTATTTTCAGTGTAAAATATAGGTATTGTGAAAAAAATTTGGCTCTGGGTGTAGTTACCACATAATTTATTTTTCAAACCAGGACAAAATTGAGAGTAAAGGAAATTCTATTAATAATTCTCCTATAATAATTGTAGTGGACTGAGACAGCCATTAGAGGAACATTTAAAAGCAAGCTCTGGGAAATTTAAGGGATGTCACTAACATGTTTTGTGCAAATTTTACATCAAAATCTTGAGTTTCATAGTGAGGTGACATCCATAAAGTCCAGGCATGCATATTTAACAATCTGGAGGCATTTCTTTCTTAAGAATTTTATTTAGATCACAAAAGAATAACTTTAGACATATTGGATTCATATTATATCATATGAGTTATAAATAGTTTACTATTTTGTTTTAATATATTTTATATATATGTAAATATATATGTTTACATATATGTACATATGTAAATATATTTATTTATGTAAATATATTTACATATGTAAACATATATATGTTTATATATGTTTACGTGTGTGTGTATATATATATATATGTATATATATATATTATATATAAAATGTATAATGTGTTTCTGATAATAATGTTCCGTTTCTCTTTCTCAGTGAATTGATGAAATTTCTTACCGATCTTACCACAGTGTTTTTTTACATCATTCAAATTCTATCAGTTCTCTTCTCTGTGTCTCTTATGGTTCTTGTTCCATACAATTGTGCCACAGGACTAATCTCTTCTTTGTGTTAGAAACAGTATCATTATTTTCAGAAACTCTTGCTGTTTCTATTAATAAATGGCCACATAAAACTTTAAAACAAAGTCTTTATACCTCTGTTGTCAATTTTGCCTTTTCTAATAAAATACAGTTACTATGAAGCAATGTGCAGAGGGACGAGTATATACGTATGTGTGTGTATGTGTCTGTGTGTCTGTGTGTGAAAAATGGCATTTTAAATGCTTTTTTTGAGAAGAATAACTGGTATGAATTGAATTGAAAGCAAAGTGGTTTTTTATTTGGGAAAAAATTAGATGTTATAGCAATTCATGTATAAGAACGTTAAACATTTCACCCTAAATAAAGCACCTCAGAGGATGTCATAATACCTATAACGTTTATGGAGGAAATATTCACTCTTGATAAACTTATATACTGCAAGAACTTGAAAGAAGAATGCCAACAAATATCCAACTGTGCCTCAGCAGAAGAAATACAGTTATGATTCTGGACTCTTGTTATGGATTGAATTATCTAAACATTATAAATAGTTATAAATAAGAACAAATAAAGAGCTTTGTGAAATATGACTGCTCTGTTTGAATTCAGTTTGTAAACAATACATTACAAACTGATTTTATGTTAAGTCAATGTTACAACTATCAGCCTTAAAATTACCTAAACTTTGGTATTTTATTTTTCCCTCAGCTAGTAAGAACTAACAGTTAATGCATTCTTGCCTAAAATATATTTTTATATGCTATGTCTGCTATAGTCTTTTTTATTTTTAGGCTATGTCTGGTGTATCTTCTCTGCCTCTTTTTTGTTAACGGCTGAGAACTTCCTTGTGGTCCTAAAGCTGTATGTGACTGGCTTCTGTCTGGTACCCCACATCAGTACCCAGCAACATAGTGATGCTTTCTGTTGAGACACAGATACTTTATTCCTTTTCATTTATTATTTGTCATTATTCCTTTTCCAAGTTCTTACATCACTGAAGTTTTTCAAAAGTGAGTATTTTCTTCATAAACATGATAGCTATCAGGCATTAGTGAAGGTCTTTTATTTAGGGTGCGATATTTAATACTCTCCTACAGGAATTGCTCTAACATCTATTTTTTTTTCCAAGTGGAAAAACATTTTAGCTTTTAATTCAGTTCAGACTGGTTATCTTCTCCAAAAGACATGGCCCAAATCAAGCGCCCTAGGTCACTTCACCAGAAATTGGTGAACCCTTGTCTTCTGTGGAAAAGGAAGTAAATTCCAGTATTGCAACTTTCTTCACCGCTGTATGCCTCAGGCATGAGTTCTTCATTACTGTGTACCATCACATTTTTAAATTGACTTTCTTGTTTTATAAACATTTCTTAATAGATGTAAAACTATTATATTTTGGCTAATTAAATGCCAAAACTTCATTTACTTGCTCCTGTTTTGATGAGCTACTTAATGTTGTGTGCCACAGACTGTAGAAATGAGATTTCATTGGACAATATAAAAAATATACTTGCACTAACATGAAAAAAAAATATGTCTGATAACAAACAGCACGTGGGAGAACATTGTACCTTTTCGGTTGCCATTCAAAACATGTACTTTATCAATATGATGTCAATGATGTGAATGTTTTACTTACTTCCATTTTGTTGGAATTCCATAATTTTGATAAAATATAGCATTTGACCCTTTCTGCATGATTTTTTAAAAAATAACAAAATAGATATAGCTGCAAAATAATTCTGAAATTAATTTGTCACAATGCATTTAACCTTATATTATTCATGATGGCAGAATGTTTTCATAGTTGTAGTTTGAGAGAGGCAGCAAGGAGGTCTGAGATCTACTAAAAAATGATCCTCACTATATGTGTGTTCTTATGCTGGTCATTTAACTTTTGAGTTCTAATTTCCATCTTAGCTCTAATTCTGTTTCCCAGTGCTATCACTAAGCAGAACATGAAGTTTGCATTTTCTGCTTTCATAGAAGAAATTATTCTCATGCAATCATGACTGAAAATAAATGAGCACAGTTTCAAACATTTCTTTTATAAAAACTTAACCTTTGTTTTTAGGACTATGTATAATAAAATTGAATTTGGGTAATAAATATGAACTCCAATTTATAAAAATATCTTCACATAATTCAAAGGTATCAATGAATCAAACATATAAAATATTTCTAATTCTTATAATGAAGAAGGGCAAAATGGCACTACTGATGTGCTGAATGGGGATGCTAGATTTCTATGAAGCTGAACATTGTGATGAAAGCTCTTGAAAGGTACTTGGGCTTATTTCTTAATGTCATTTTCTTGAGATTATTCTCCTAAATTCTGTGCAAAGTTAAATTCATTTTTTTAAAAATTTTCTTTCAATAATTATCTCTGTACAACTATAATTTTATAAAGGATAACTCTTGTTCTTTGCTTTTTTTTTCCAATTGAACCACACTTCCATGATGAAAACGGAGTTTTAAAATATAATAGAAGCAACTTGTTTTAATTTGAGAGTTTACTAAAATTTAAAAATGTAGATAATACAAACTAATAATATTAAGTTAATTCTTTTCTGTATTAGTGTTATACCTTTTTGACTAAATAAGGCTGAGTTTTTATTACTATAAAGGACTAGCCTTGAAGGGATTACTACAGAGAACTACATTTCTTGTTTACTATAACTGCAATCTCACTGAGAAGAAAAAAAAATAGGAGAAATAAAACAAATGAAGGAAGGAAGGAAGGAGTAAAAGAGGGAAAAAGGGAGAGAGAGAAAGAGGAAGAGAAAAAAAAAACATAAAGAAAAACAGGGAAAGAATTTTTCATTAAAGAGAGATTGTTTGATAGTTCTACATTGGTAAGAAGTTCTGATTATATTTAGCTTGCCCCTGTTCTGTAGCTCTTTAAATTTAGCTGTTGAAATATGTCAGCTTTTTTATTTTGTTTTGTTTTTGCTAATATTCTCAAGGGTAGAAATCCAACTTCTACTGTAAGAATATGCAGATGTGCAGGTGAACATAGTATACGTATTCTCATAAAGTCAGTAGGTGATAAAGTTTTTTCTGCATGCATCATTGCTTAGATGTTTTGTTTGAAATTCTGTTCACATTTATACGTGTGCATTAAATTAGTACAACAATGTATGCATTAACCTTGCTTGAATGATGTCTACATTCTTCAGTGTTTCACAGAAACACTTTTCCTCCTAGCCTGGTGCTAGAGAAAAGAAATGCTAACAGTTAAAACTCTGAGGGAATCTTTGTCAGGACCTAGATAATTATTTTAAAATCTACATTTCCTTCACTTTCTTTACTTCAATAATCCTTCAATAGAAAAAACTCAAACGTTGTATTTTAATTAGAATTTTTCAGTGCTTCCGGCCTTGTTGAAAAGCAAAAGTGAAAAATAAATTTTATAGATGTGCATGAAAGAAGGGAAAGCCAAGGTTGCTTTCTTTGTTGATAGATTTGATATTATCCAAGAGAAATGACAAACTGGAGATTAGTTTTGTAATATGGCACCAAATGAACTAATAGAAAAAATATAATTTCAAATTAGAGATATCGAATCAATTCCTCATTAATATGACCCAGTGTATTTTAAGAAATAAAGTATAAGGGGGAGAAATCACCATATTAAAAAAAAAAAGTCTTAATTATTTAAAAGTTTGCACACAAGCTTGTTAAGCACCATTTTTTAAACACTGGTTAAGTCTAGGTGTTAGCAAGTTTTTTCATCTTTAAGGGTCTTAACAAACAGAAAGAGTTTGCCAATCAACGAAATGACTGATTTTCTAAAAGTCTTTACTTATAACTACAATTATAATTTTCCCTTCACTGTGCTGTGAATTATTAAAAGAATATTGGCATTTTGCTATATATGTTAATTATCTTTAAATCATCTTTCATATTGGGAAATAACATTATACTAATTAAACTTTGTTAGCAAATTTTCAACCTAGATTAATTTTTTAAATCAATACTCATTTCAATTAAGAGATAATTAAAAACTTTTTTCTTTTTTGAAATCAGTATTCACATGATTTCTTATCAATAAAAGTGTTCTGTTCCTAAAATAAGAATGAACAGTCTGTAATTTTAATATTGCTTAAATCATTTTAATTTCTTTATGGATATGTATTTTAACTTGAACTACATATACAGATATAGATATATAGATATATCTGCATATAGATATATGCACATTAAAAAATAAATGTATCCTCAAGACCTATAAAAATATATATCCCAACTGTGTAAAGTATATTAAAATTGCCAGACCACAAAAGATATACTATATTTATAGATTTACTTACATTTCTGGGCCAGCCAAATTTTCACATCTTGTTGCTGTTATTTGTTTAATAAGACTAAAAGGAAATTTAAAGTATTTAGAACATTCTCTTTAAGATCCATTTGGAATGCTATAAAAGGCCTGAAAATATTGATCTTGGACTCCTACAGAGATTTGTAGTACTTTAAATTTGAAATAGTATATTCTCCATTGACTCTATGACTGTGCTTCAAGTATGTTACCTTGTAGGACACAATACAATAACTCTTGTACCGGCACCATTTCTCTAAAGTTTTGCCAACACAGTGTCAAAGCGACTCTTTCTTCACTAAACTATCAAAGGCAGTACTGGGGGGTGATCTATCTATGGAAGAATGTTTTCCCAGTTCCTGTTGTTCCTAAACTCCTAGTATCTTTATAATAAGTTTCCTTCTAAAATTAACTTAATCAGGGTTGATTACGTTGCATGAAGCTAAGTAACCTGTGTGCTGTTTGCATTGTGGCAAATATCTTATGTGAATGCAGAGCACGCTGCTTCACAGCACCCATGACAGGAATTATTAACCAGGAGGGCACACTTTTTCAGTAAGGACAGACATAGGCTTGGGATCTCTCAGCACAGTGCTCCAGGAAGCATTTCTATTAATCTGCATTCACATGGAAAAAGAAAACTGTTTGGTGTGGCTATCATATAGAGCTTATTTTCTTTTGTCTCTTATCAGGGTTCTTTTTAAAAATAAAACTGTTGTCAACTGATGAGTGTGAAGGTGCTTTTTTGTGATATTTTTAAGTTTTTTGTTTTGAGACACTTCCTACCCTCAACTACAAAAAAAATACAACAAAAAGGTATAGAATATAAAGAAACTATAAATGATCAAAAAGAAAATAAACATGTCAATGAGCTAGAAATCAGGAAGAAAAGACAATGATAAACAACTCTAAAGCACAAGCATGCTAGGCCCCGTGTTTGAAAGCAGACAATAGCAGTAGCACACGTGTCCGTTCTAGGGTAGTAGAGAGTCTAAGTACTACATACAAGCAGTTTCACTGCTTAAAATAAGAAACTAGGTTAGGGCTACTCAGCTTGAGAAATGACCTCAAGAAAAATGCTGCTGCTAACGATTGCTTGGGACTGAGGCTTAGGTAGTGAGTTTTACCTAGGGAAAAAAAAGAAGCTGACACAGTTTTATAGCCAGATGGGGTTAAGCTGCTTGCTGGATGTCCTATAGGTTCCGATCTATCCCAATATCACACTGAAAAAGTTGACACTACCCTAAGACATAGTCTGGACTGGAGATCTCAGGGCAAGCAGGATAGAGGCCTAAACAAAACTGTAAGACTAGTATCCTTAATGAGGAAAAAAAATGAGGGTGGAGAAGAAAAATTAATACATCCAGATAAAACAAATAGAACATACAAAAAAAAAGAAAAATATTCTAAAAATTTTAATATTCACACACAAAAATAAAGAGATAGCATCAGTGTTAATTTTCTGTCGCTATTGTAGCAAACTTAGTGGCTTAAAACAACACAAATTAATGATTTTTTTGTTGGTTAGAAGTTCAATATAGATCTTTCTGGGTTAAAACTAAGGTCAGCAAAGCTATTTTCCTTCTGAAAAATTCTAGGGGAGATTTTTTCTCCCCACCAACATTTAGAGGCTGTCCAAATTCCTTGGCTCATGGCTCCTTCTCCCATCTTAAAAATACACTCCAGTCTCTGTTTCTGCTCTTTATTACATCTATTCTTTATTTCTCATTTCCTACTTACCTCTTATAAAGATTCTAATTAACATTGGAGCCACCTACATAATTGGGTAATCTTCCAATCTCAAGATTTGTAACTTAATCATATCTGCAAAGTTCCTTTGCCATACCAGGAAACATATTTATGGGCTCTGGATACTATGGTATGCACATATTTGGGTCTTGGGGGAAGGTATTGGTTTGTTTACCACAGTGTCTATAAAAAAACAAAAATATTAATAAATAAGCATATGCAGAAGTAAATTTGTGGCTACAGAAAAAATAAAGCAAATATATTAGAAATAAAAGATATATATGGTCATAAAAATTAAAAGTGAAGAGATTAAGTTAAAATTCATAGTTATAAAATAGTATGGGCTTGTGAACTATAGCTTAGGGCTGAGAAGAGTCTGAATTTAGGTAACATAATATATATAAGAATGATTTTAAAAGAAAATAATGGAAGTGGTTAATGGTTTGTGTAACCAAGACTATAAGAGTGGTTGAAGTTATTTGTGTACTTTCCCGGAGACAAGGCAACTTAATACTATTTGTGTTTGTGGAGAGTTTTTTTGAAAGAGTATGTTTTCCAGTTGCCTTTCATCCCTTAGGATCCTATCTGGATATACAGTCTGAAATATTCTCCTTTGCTATTCAATGATCATGCATTGCTTTAAAAAAGATTTTAAAAACTTTTTTTTTCAAAAAAATCTGCTTTTTAAATGGTTGTCAGTTGACCTAGTTTTCATACTTTAAATTCTGCTAGCACTTTATAGTATATATGGAGGATTAGGTAGTAAAAATAGGGAAGATCTAAGAAAAAAAATGAAGCAAATAATTCAACAAAGTTTGGAAATATTGGAAGGTAGGCGTTATTTTACCCAATCACCCAAGCTAGGGACTTTATTCATAACTGAATGCTTCAGCTTCCTGACATAAAATTTGTAACACTGTGATATGAATATTAACTCTAAAAGTTCTCTTGAATTTTCCTTAGCCCTATCTTTCAAATCACTGTCCCGTTTTTAACTATTTTTTATAGTATTGCATTCTATTTTTATTTTATGTGAATTAAGAGATTTGAGAATTGTTGGCCCATTGTGTAATAATTTGGCCACCAATCTGACAATTTTCTCCCAAACTAACATTCTATCTTAACCCATGTTTCTAAGGGGTGCCTATTTTAAATATGCAAGATTGAATATCTTCTGCATCTTTTTCCATTGATACAATCTAAAAAAATTATACAATTATCAAGAGGTTACCATGTATAATTTACTTTGAAATTCTTGTGTTGCAATACTTATAGGTTTAATTGCCCTCAATCATTTACCTAAGATACTAATATTTTTTATGAAAAAAAATATTAGAACTTATACAAAATTCTCAGTTTTTCTATATAATTACTTTCCTCTAAATCTTGCAAATAACAGACTCATTAAATTTTTAGGATAATCTCTAGTGAGACAAAATACAATTTTTAGTTCAGAGACTGGGTTGAACAGACAACCATCTGTTCAACAAAACACTTTATCTCAAACAATAAATTAGTTCACAAATGATGGTGGATTAAGTAACTGTATTATTTATTAATTCATTTGTTAATTAACTTTTTAAAAGGCATTACTTTGTGTGAAACATATGTGTGAAGGACATACTGAGAATGAAACTAAGATTGGATACTGACTTAATATATGCTATGTGCTTTACATTATTATATTTAAACAAATATTAATAACAAATATTTCCTCCCTTTTAGATGAGAAAATTGAGGCTAAGTTAAATAATTTAGTTCTAGGATTTAACTGAATCACAAAATTTAAGTGTGGAGTAACAGTAATCTGAATTCAATTCTTACTGGCTTCAAAATTTTTTACTATTTCTCTGATGCCGTATAGCTTCTTTCTGGAAAGTATAACATAAAGATATAGCACATAGTTCTTGTTTTCAAAATTTTAAGTCTAGATGGAGAAAAAAGACATACCGATTCTCAATACTGTTTAAAAACAATGTTATTGATTTTAAAATATAGTTAAAAATGAGTGAGATAATGAAAATAAATATGTATTTTAGAGTTCAAAGGAGAGATATTCTTTGTAAGTTAAGGAGTCTCAGGGATTTAGTTTTATTAATTTACTACATATAGTGAAGTAGCCAGTTTTCTGTTTGTCCATTTGTTTATCCATCCACCCATCCATCCACCCATCCATCTATCCATCCATTTATCCATCAATCTTTCTATTATATTTCTACCCATTCTTTCACCTACCCATTTATCCTTTTATCCCTCTTTCTATCTATTCTTTTATCCAACATTTATACATAAATACTATTTATGAAGAAAAAATATTTTAAGGCTGGTTTAGATTTACTACATACACAAATATAACCAGAAGAAAATATTTTAAAATATTAAAATACAGGGGAGATTGAATTAGTCAGTCAAGAAAAGGCCGAGTTATATTGCAACAAAGAGAACAACACCCAAATCTCAGAGATGTAATACAACAAAAATAATTTTGGTTCTTACACTATCTACTTTGGGTTCTAGAGACACACAAAGGGATCTAATTGTCCAGATTACCTAGATGCTGAAATCTCTGGCATCTCTATTTTGATACAATGATTTAGGGTTTAGGGAGAGGAAAGTTGGATAATCCAGAATTGGCTTTGAAATGCCTCCCCTTAGAGAGGACATATATTACTTCTGCTGACATTTTATTGGCTAAAATACATTATATGATCACACCTAAGCCTGACTTTAGGAGGACAAGAAATAAAATTACCTGTGTCCAGGAAATGGAGGAGATCCACAAATACTGAGGAGTACTAGTAATGTCCACCACAACAAAAAATGTAGAATAATTGTTAATATTAAAGACTTACAAAGATATTTACCATGATAAAAAAATATGTAAAGTACAAAAGATATTTACCAGGAGAATAAACATAAAGCTGTGAAATTCTGAGTAGCACTAATTTTTTTTTATCTTTTCTGAGGCCAACATTACTACTTTTCTGAAGCCAAACACTCCGTGCAATGTTTAAAGTGTGTCTTGGGGAATAGGAGAGGAAAAATTATATTAAACACATGTATATATGTATGTTTATATAAATAAATATATATATATGTAATATATATATATATATATATTCTATAATACTAGTGCATCTATTATATGTATGCTAGGACATCTACCATTGCTATGCTAGTGCATATTTATTATAGTTTTGTCTTCAACTATAGTGAGAGGTATGAGTCAATTACTGTTGACAATTGTGCCCTCAAGTGTTAACATTATTCACAAGTGTTTAAGGGAATAATTAGCTTCATTTTATTCTATCATACTTGTACTATAATTATGATATGACCTTTGTTCTATTTATATGTACAAGTAGTATATTCTAATAGGATTTTTGTGAAGAAGAAACACTTCATAACAGTCTAATTCCCTAACAGTATTATACAATAGATCACAAATGACCCTACTTTGGAGAGAAAATTAAATGAAAGACACCTGCATTAGAGATCAATTTCCTGATGTTCAGTTTAAATTCATCACACTGAGCTATTCAAGGACATCTTTTTTTTTTTATCATTCGATGGAAATGATTTCCATGTGTTTTGTGATTAAACTCCATTCTTTCTTAGATAATACAGTGACATCAAACATTTCAACTCATCAATTGACTGGCTGACTATGCTTTGTAAAAATTGCTTTTTATTGTCAGAGAACTC
Organism: Macroglossus sobrinus; assembly: GCA_004027375.1. Taxonomy (NCBI): domain Eukaryota; kingdom Metazoa; phylum Chordata; class Mammalia; order Chiroptera; family Pteropodidae; genus Macroglossus; species Macroglossus sobrinus. Next base: position 38,526 of record PVKZ01002194.1, read on the forward strand.
TAAATTGTAAATACGAAGTGGAAAATAAATTTGGGGCAAGAATAGTAGTACTCATATTTCAGAGTGATTTGATTTAACATTACAGCATTATTTATAAATATAATATTAAATATTAGTGGTTTTATTTAATTTTTATATCAGATATATTCTAAATATGATGTGACAAGCTTAACTCTAAATTTTCCTTATTTTTTTTGTAAGTTTGAAATAGATCTTTGCTTTGCAGTCATGAACACTCCAATGCTTCTAACTTTTAAATAAGAAACAGATGATTAAATGCATAAATACAACTCAGACAGCTTGACTATGGCTTTGAATATAATATTTTGATAATGCCTTCATATCATGTTTGTAATTGTCCAGAAGCATCCATTGTCCATTTACCAGTTCTGTTAAATAGTATGTTAATAAAAAATTAAAGCTGAATATCATTATAATCTCAATTCCCTGGCCAATTTTTTTTTATAGAAAAATACCTTAATTTTTTATTGATTTGATATGTCATATCTGGGTTTGTTGAGCCACTAACTGTTTGTAGGATATATTGAGATTCATCTTTCCTTGACACACCTCAATTTGTGCAGGAATCATTAATGCATGATCTGAAATTGTGATTTTTGAAAGTTACTCTCAATAATGGGATTCAAATGCTACTCTGTTTTATCTGCATTAACTCCTCCAGGCTTCAGAATACTTTCTGTTGCCTTCAAAGTATAAATCTAAGTCTTATGGAGATGATTTAACTTGGAAATTTTTGCACACTCTGAGTTACCATATAAATCCCCACAAGTTTTCTAAGCCTAGTTCAATCACAATTCCACCACTCATATGTAAAATGAAGATTATTTAAAAAGTAATATAAACCTCAAAAATAATATGATAAGTTATAGACATATAGGTAGGCTTAGCATCTGCATGCTCTCATAATTAATAGACTGGTCCAATGTTAGATCATTAATTAAGTCTTAACTCTTCCCTGCTTCTCACGTTTTGATAGTTATCGACAACCTGAAGCTGATAAGGATTCCAGCAAAGCATTTAGTCTCACCTGAAGGTAAATTTCTGTTTTTTGTTTGTTTGTTTGTTTGTTTTGTTTTGTTTTGTTTTGGATTTTCCTTCTCAGCACTTTACATAATGAATTAATGTTCTATTTGGTTAAAACAGAGTCTATAGAGGAGGGCCTAAGTAAAGAGCTGTTTACAAGGCAATATCAGTAAAGATGAAGGACCAAAATGAAAGAAGGGCAAAAACTATTTAAGACAATAAGACTATACATGATCCATCTAGTGCTCGAATTTTAATCATACCCTTTCCTTTCCTTTTCAATTTGGAACCTATAAAGAAATATTGATGAGATCAAAACATCAATTTTGTTACTGATAAAACTAAACCGTAGAATGCAGTATACTACTGTAATCATATAACTGGAATTCCCATTTTTTCCCCTAAATTAAATGTATTTCTAAATTGACAGTCCTTTTCCTAATGATTATGAAATGTTGCTCTTTGAAAGTTTATGATATTGAATGACAAAGAACATAAATGACCAATGGAGAGGATGTTTCCAGAAAAACAGTGAAACCCAGACGGAACTTAATCAAGTAAGTATTTTGTCTTTGAACCAAAGGAAAAAAACTCTCAGCATGCGATGTTGTGAGTTTGGGGCAAGATGCTGTGATTACCCTGGGCGGTGGAAGTTCTGTCCACCCCTTGGAAATATGAGAAGTGTTGGACAAGCGGCACTCCCCATATAGTAATATACTGTAGTAGACTTCTATGGTGGTTTCTGAATGTACTGACTTAAATTTGTTCATAGTATTCCATTATTGTTTGTTTTTCATTTTACCAATTTCTACCATTATTATTACCTTCCTTTTACTTATTCTTGGTTTAATTTGTGTTTTTTCTCTCCTATAAGAGAATCATAGATAATTAATTTTAGATTTTTATTATTATCTAATATAGGCATTAAAAGATGCAAATTTCCCTCTTGTGACTGATTTAGCTAGATGTTTCATGGAGAATGTGGGTAAATGCATGACTGATAAAACAAGCATGGAAAAGGCACAAGGAAAGAGTAATATAAGGAAATAGCCAAGATGAGCAAATGTCAAAATAATGACTAGTGTTCATATATAGTGGGAATGTCAAGAGTAACTATTTGCCCAAATAGTTACTCTTGACATTATGTGCAATAATTGTAGAACTCAAACTGGAAATGACTGAGTAAAATTAGTGTTATAAATACACAAATATAAAAAAATGTAAATCAATATGTATACCGCCAACCAAGAAATCTCTTAGGATTTCCAATCAACTGTGGTTACCCTTCCACTTTATATAAAAATTAAAAAAAAAAAACAAAAAAAAACAACTGTCTCCATTTTAATACCATCCACTGCGGGAAGCCAGGATCTTTTCCCAAATCTCACTGCCACAACTCCCACCAAGATATCTGCCAGTGGCTCTTATTCTCAAGGGCACTTTCTGTTCCTGTTCCTTAGATATCTGAGTTATCTCTTGCAATTGTTTTTTTCTTTATATTATCTGTGCACACCTCAGCCTTAGAGGCTCACTAGCTGTTTAGTTCTGAGCAATGCTCATTCTTTCCTTCTTTTTCCATCTCTAGCTAAAACCAATCCTCCAACAAATCTATTTACTATAGTCAGGCTTTACACAGGCTGCATCACTACCATAATTGAGTATGCCTATAAGTCTGTTTTGTCTAACAAAAAGAGCTTTGTTTTAAAAAAGAATTTAATCTTCCTTTTAAAATGATCAGTTCAAATACTTTCAGATTTTTTAAATAGCTATCGTTTTTATTGTTTTACCAATTACTAATACAATAAAAGTCACTGTTCTAAATGCTATATTTTTATTAACACATTTAATACCCCCAAATACCATTTATAATAGTTACTTCTACTTTTATTTCCTGCTTAAAGTTAAGCAAAAAGATATGTGAAAAGGCAAATCACTTGCCCAAGGTCACAAATTTAATTGGAGTCTGACTCTTGAGCCTAAAATCTTGACCACTTTTCTATGTCACCTCTTAATCATGAATAAATCATCAATCAGGCAGTGTGGTATAGTTCTCCTTGAGATATGGCAGAGCATGTTATGTATTCACTATTTAACAATATCTTGGGTTTTCCCCTAAACATTGGCTATTGCAAATGCCAGAAACAGTGTTCTAGATGTAAAGAAATTTATGTTTTAGACAATGTGATGTCTTAAAATTTCTTTAAGTTTGATCAAAGATAAAAACACCCTCCAAAAAATGTGCCTTCTAGTAATGAAAATATTGCATGGTCTGTTTCCAAGAAACCAACAGTATGATACAATAACAGATAAATATAAAATTATTATTTTATGAGAGTTTGGTGCTGAGATTAAATCCATTAATTTCTGACTAATTAGTTTTCCAGTGCTTCATGAGGCAATATTAGATAGGTCATTTTTAATATAAGTTTATTTAAAATAAATATCAATTCCAATTTAATCTATGATGACTAGATTGTATAACTGTTGAAATTTTTTTCAAATGACTAGGTATTTTTATAGCTAAATCATTATAACTATCTGTATCAGTTAGGAAAGTTTTAGCTACAAGGGAAAAGAAACCTGATTCACAGGTTTTCTTTTTTTCTTTTTTTAAACAAATGAGGGACTATTGTTTTTCCTGATGTAGGCAGATTTTGGCATTAAATTAGTGACAATGATGTGGAAACCACCATATCTTATTTTCTTCTCCTTTTCATATGCTTGAAATGTAATGGTTGCTATTTCTTTAGACTTCATGCCCAAATTCAAAAGAAGAGGGGCGGAGGAGAAAGAGTCATAGGTTCTGCTTCATCAGAAAAGTAAAAGCCTTCCTAGAAACCTTCTGACAGTCATCTATTTATATTCCATTTATATTCTCTTGGCAGAGCCTGGGTCATTTGGCTAGGCCCAAATGAAAGAGACTTGGAAAGTGGGAACATAAGTATTATGTTTAGCTACATCAGTTGTATTCCTCCTGCTAAGTACAGGGGAGACTGACATCAGGTAGACGATAAACAGTCATTGCCACTCTGCCTAAGTGTTCCTCTGAATTGTATTACCTGATTTAGGAATTTTACTATGAAAAAGTTTTTGATATCAAAAGTTATACTGGTAATTCAATATAATTAAAGAGATAAATGTAAATTTAGTATCTATAGCAATCCTTTATATGTGGTATTGGTTTTTCTTTTAAGTTTATTAATTTTGTTATATTTGTAGCAATTTAGTAAAATGTAAGAGTCTATTTTCCAACCACATATATGAGTATCAGGTTGTAGAAAAATCATCAAAGTTTCTTTTTTGATTCATCTCCAACTCTGATGCATATTCAGGATGGGGGTACAGATGACATCCATGGAATTTAGAGCAAATCCCATGCCAATCACATCTAAAATATAAACACGTTTCAAATTTATGTGGATTTTAAACAATTTGTTTTTTGTTTTTTTTGGCTCACAGAAAAATTACCAAATAACACATTGCATTAAAACAAAATGTTCTTTAATCAGGATCAAATTACAACCTTACAGTAACACATAATTCTATAGATGGAATATCAAAATTATGTCTATTTTTAAACAAAATATCTAAAGACATCAATGTTTTCTTTATTAAAAAAGTTATTTTCTGGTTCAGTGAATAAATGTAAACTTTAAGAATAGATTTTAAGATTAAACTTTAAGATTTTTACTTCTGTATATGCAAAACAGAAAAAAATGCTAACTACATCTTGGTATGATGGTTTGAAAAGTCTGGCATAGTTTAAAAGCAAGTTTCCATCTGAGTGGTACAGTAAGCAAATGGAATTAAGAGAGATTTAGTCTCTGTTTCTTGATGTGATTGATTATGATTAGTATGATTTCTTTGTTTTGCTTTTATTACTGCTTTTATTTTTTTGGTATATCTTTGTAGATATGCATAAAAGGTGACATTTATATCATATTTTGGCTCAAAGAAAAGAAAAATATGTGTATTTTGGACATTCTGTCATTGCCTACTCAATAGTCTACCTTTTTCTTTCTGGCACCCTCCTTGGTGTAACCATGTGTTTATAGAAGATGATGTTATTCCCTGCCCAGGGATAAATCCAGACTATTCAGGACTAGTCAGGATAATCTCAGCACCTACTTCTGACCAATGAGAGGTGCAAGGACTTGACTGGAGAACTTCAAAGAAAAAGTTCTTTCTGGACAATAGAGGATTAGGGGAGGAACAGTCCTTTCTGCTGTTCATGAAAAGGCTGGAAGCACTAGAGCCCCTCAAGAGCATAAGGAGAGCCAGCCTCTGGGGATGGCAGAGTGAGAATAGGCAACCCTTGGGCCACCCTATCTAGGAAGTCTTAGTGATAACACATATGTTTCTTGTGGCTAAGTTATTTTCTATTATTTGTAGCTTAGTGCATCCTAACCAATACAATCAGCCATATTTAAACATTCTGAAATCCATGTCCATTCAAATGAATGGTGATTAAAATAAAGTATCAAGTAATATTGTGTGTATGTGTATGTGTGGGTCAAGTATTCTTAAGCAATTGTGATTTAGATTTAGTGGTGACCTTTTATTCTGACTTTTTAAAAAAAATAATGTCACAATAAATTCATGTATCTATAAATATTTTGCCCATAAATTAGTTATTTTGACATTACTATTTTATAATAGATATTTTTAGGCTGTTAAACATGAAAGAAAATAATAATATTAAAAATAATCTGCTTCCTACAGGGTTTATAAATTCTTTTAATAATTTGGTTATTGTCATATTGTTTCATAACTCATAAAAACCAATTATTAATAGTTTTTACCAATTACTTTCTTCTTTCTAGAGGACTGATAAAGCATTCTCTACCAATAGTATATGTCTAGATAATTGACTCCTACTTTTAAATATTTCTAAAATAAAATTTATAAAAATCTCATGCTAAAGAACTTTTAAAATATTAATTCATGTACTAATTTTACCTAATGTGGAAGATTGGGAGAGGAGTGACTTTAATATAACATTTTAATGTCTCAATTATACATCTGAAATTAATTAAATTAGGGCAATTCATAACATAAGGTCAGTCTTAATGCTACACAGAATCATAGAAATATAAGAACACATTAAAGTCACTTCTAGTAGGTTCTAGCTGTACCCCATAAACTCTTAGGTAACTTTTAACAAATGTGAAATAATAAGCATCAACCCAGAGATTTGTGAGTTCAGCTAAGTCACCACGTTCCCTGGGGATTCTTTTGAAGAATTCATAGAGCTGTAACTCACCTTAAAGAAAGACTAGACTGAATTTGAGAAAGATAAAAAAGAAATATGAGCTCAGTCTCTTCTGCCTATGAAAGGATTAACCTCAACCTTGAGTACAGTACTACTTAGGAAAGTGAACCGACTGCATTTTCTAGTTTCTTTTGTTCTAGGTTTTTGACATTACGTTTGGTGTCAGAAAATTCTTTCCTCAAAGTCTTGATCGCTTATGTTCAAGTTTAAACACATTTCCCCCTCTGTAATCAGTAAGGAGAGAGAGCAATTGGTCACCATCTTTTATACATTAAACCTTCAAGACTTTGCTTCAGAATAAAAGATTCTATTTCATAGACTCATGAATTTAGGAGGGACATTGAAGTCATCCCATTCTTCCTCTGCCCTTAGACAAGACTACTCTTCCACTGTCCCAAACAAATGAGCAAGTTCACCCTGTTTTCAAAAGACATCAAGAGAATCTAATCAAAAGCCTCCAACAGTCACACATTCCTCTGATGAAAAACTCACTTTCAGAAAATCATCATCATTATCAAATAACATTTTTTAAACACCCACATGTTCAAAATATATTTATATATTCAAACGCTAAAGAGTGCCCAAGAGTCTCGAAAAAACTGGTTGAAGAAAACTGCAGAAGTTTGTAATGCACACTAGGCTCTATCCAAAGCCCTTGGAGTGTCCAGCTTATGGCCATACATAGATCTATAACAAACCCAACAAAAACAAATTATTTTAAAGAGACATTCCAGAAATTCCAGAGTTTTATTTATTTATTTGTTTTTAGGAAAATTGCCTTATAAATAAAAAAATATATTCATTTAATTTCTTCTGTTTAACTCTTAGAACTTATTAATTACTGTCAAACTCATGTCTAATAACTTAAGAATGAGGAACATAAAATGTAATGTATTTAAACTGAAACAGATATGTATTAATTTAAAACCATGGCATTTTCAAGACAAATTATTGAATTGGTTGCCACTATGACAAATTAGGTACAAAGCTCTTTTCTTTTTCCCATTTCTGGCTCTTTAATGCTCCCATAGAGCCAGAGCTCAAAGGCTTCCTTGGGAAGCTCAAGCTTCTTCACTCAAGGCTGGAATATCTCTTTGTCTTTCCACTCCTCATCTAGTCAAAGAATTCCCATTCACTGATTTTCACTAGGTTTTAACTGAATAGAGCAGTTTACCTGGTGGTAAGTCTTCTCTGAATATAAAAAACATTTGATTAAAAAAAAAAATTTGACTTCTATTTGTGGATCAAATGGACTGACTGTTGAGGTGGGATGATTTTTAACCTGGGTGGTCCTCCAGGCTTGTCTCCACCCTACCTTTAAGCATTCTGTCAGGGACTGAAGCACATTGACTAGAATCACACATCATCCATATTCTCCTCCCTTACCTTTGTGGGTTTTTCAGTTACACCCCATTGCTCACCTTTGCGAAAGGCTTAGTGTAACTGTGAAAGTAATCACAGGGCTCAGTGTTCAGGAGCTGGCAAAGTGCCCACAGATCCTCGAAAGGGTCCTAATAAGGTATGTATTGTGTCTCAACAGAATTCAAAATGTTTGCTGTACAAGTGCAAGGGATTGTTTTGATTACAGTTGCTATTCAGTTTTGATTTGTGCTCCTAAAGTGCAGTAACCCATTCAGCATATCACTATATAATCTCTGCACCATGAGTAGCAGGTACCATGTAGCAAGACTACCATATTTATTAACATAAAATATGTTAATAGAATATACAGTAGTATTGCTATATTGGTATATAGTTCTTTTTATTTTATTTCATAGCAGATGTGTTCATTTTATTTTCTAAACTTATTCACTACCAATAAATAAAACTTCTAAATATTTTAGAGAAATATTAAACTTTCTTATTAATATTGTTGAATGTCTCATATTTGAAAGAAAAGAAACTAACACTGGCTGCTTTCATATATTATTACATTTAAACCCCTAATTGAATTTCAAGGTAAGAATATTTAGCCTTATTTTTTTTTTCTGATAAAGAAGTTAAGTCTAAGAGAGGATTCCTTCATGAAAAACTGAATTTTAATACAGAGATCTCTGGTCCTGTATGTACAATCATATAATTAATTTGGTCTAATAAACAACTAAACTAAATGAATGATAGGTTTCTAGAGTTTATGTTTACAAAAACTTGATTGATTATTTATTGTTCATCTTTCAATTGCAATATGTAGAAAAGATATTTTTAATTTAACATAAAATCAGTATGTTCTTTGTATTTGATCTAGTATTTCAGCAAAAGTCCATCCCCCATTAAACATCTTCAAATTCTTCATCAGGATCATTAAATGTTGTCCACGATTTATCTGTTCTTTTGATCAGTCCTGGTTACTTTCTTTACTCTTGACAGCTGTACTTATCAGTGGCCATCTTAGTATCAGGTGACGTCCTGTATAACTATATGTAGGTATTACTTCCCTCTGTGCTGTAGACTGCACTTTGACCCCTTTGATTACAATTCCCCAATAGCATACAGACATTATGAATACTGCTTTCAGTGTTTTGCATAGAGTTGTTCGGCTGGCCCTGAGCCTCAGGGCTGGCATGTTACCAACATCAGGAGAAGTTACAGGTACAAGATGCAAAGTATCAAACCTGCTCTATTACTGAGCCCTCATAGAGATTATTACTTTCTGTTTCAGACAAAAGATAAGTGCTCTGACCTTTTTCTTTATTTTGTTCTATAGTATAATAAAATCAAATTATAAATTATTTTTTAATCTATTTAAGATACAAAAATTAAGTATTTTTGTTTACATGAAGAAACTTACACAAAAGAAGATTTTATAACAGGACATTTGCAAAAGTAATTTATTCTTTTTTGTATAATCTATTTTCCTTACCTTGCAATTTCTTTTTCTTATAATTACCATTTTTAACTATATAAGATCAACCTCTATGAGAAAGAAATATCATTACAATGCAGTGATATGGGACTTAAGACCCACCTTAAATTTTCAAAAGGATAGCCCTTAATGTAATACAATTCTGTATAAACAGTATAGTATTTATTCTAGGTATTTTTATCAACTAATATTATTGATTGTTACAAATCATTGTTTAGATCAAACTTTGGTCCCACAAACCTGAAGTAAATTGAGTAATTCCGAGCTATTTCAATTCAATTCGGTTTAGATCCTAGAATTCATGATTAGGCGATTTGGAAAAGATTATAGGAAACAGAAAGTGTTTTCTTCTAAATGAACTGGCAAGTTCATGGGTACAATTGTCTCAGTGAATTTTGCAATCTATGAAAACATAGGGAAGTCTCATCTTAGAGAATAAATGATTTAGGTGATTTCAATTATCTATATTATCATTAGTTTGTGTATCGATTTTATTATATGCAAACAGAAGAAGTGCATGTACTCCTGAAAACAATTTCACAAATTAAAACCTTTAAATTTGTATCTTCTTTTTACATAAATTTAACTATTCATGTGAGGCAATTTTATTTATGGCCCATGCTGTTAATAATTAAAAATGGTGCCTGAAGTATAAATATAAGGGAATATTAGGTTATTGTAAATTCAGGTGGCCTCCACAATTGATGGTAGAATGATGTTAAAAAACTTCTTACTCAGTGTCAATCAAATTAATCAGCATGTTACTTTTACAGATCAACAAAGCCTTAAGAAATAGTCATTCCTGTTTCATTGTTATGTAGATTTACTCTGGACTGCAGTTTAATCATCAGCTAAAACCATCTTTGGAACAGATAAGGTGATTGGATTTTTTTATAATTCGGACATTAGAGCCTTATAGTTGTCATAGACAGTTCTTAAATATTCGTGCTCAGCCAGTAGAATTAACACAGAAAATTTTTGGTCAATCAGTATAATTTTTCTTTGAAGCAATATATGCTATTCTTGTGCTTACATCAACAAAATTGTATCTGGACAACTGATATTTTACTGAGAAAGAGTCTCAGTTAGGTTTTACAATATTTCAGTGTCTTAGTCAACTTAGGTTGTTTCAGCCACCATCTTAAAAGTCTCATTGTCTTTGCCATTACCTCTTTCTTGTAAAAACTGGATTTGAAAAAGATACATTTATTTAATTAAATTCATGAGGCAGTCAAGACATTGCTTCTCTTGGAAGGAAAATAAAAGGAATGATATCACAGCAGATATCTGAATGATATCACAGAAAATGACGCATATAACTATTTCTCTGAGTGAGTGAGCTCTGGTACATGCTTAATCTTGAATTTTCCCCTTTGAGAAGCCTGCTCAGTAAGCCTTCAGGCATTTCATGGAACATGTTGTTATGAAGCTATATCAAACACAGTTCTAGTTTTTGACACTTTATACAATTGTACATACCTGGCCTTCAAAATAGGGTAAATGAAATCCACTAAAGAAGAATAAAAAGATGATTATTATAATCCTTGAGGATTTTAAAAATCAATGATTCTACAGAAAAATAGTCCCTTTATCATTACTATCCCTTTGAAATCAATGGAAAAAAAAACTGCTCTTAAAACATCTCAGCTGATATTAGTAGCTTTAGAATTTACAAAGTAATTTTTATTTTACATTTCAGTTAATTTTTACAATGTCATTCATGGTCAATATTAATATTGCATATTGTAATTCTCCCATTCAAAAGCTGGGAACTGAGAATCAAAGAATGCATGCTATTTTCCAAAGGTCATGAAACTAATAAATGATGATTCTAGGATTTCATCGCCAAAAGATTGAGAGTTAAATTTATGGTTTTTTTATACCATTGCAATATGTCTTACTAACAGGACATATAATTTTGAACTGGAAAATAACCTTCATCGAAATTACTTCATTCAGATTTTTTCAAAATATTTCTTAAAGTGATTTGTTAATATTATTTTATTTAAATAAAATAAAATGTATTATTTTTATTTGCTCACTAGAAACAAATGTACATTCCTTAGGTCAACACATTTCCAATGATCATGTTTTTTAAACAGTAATATCATTCCAGATTATTTGAAATAAGGTAAAATTGTTAAGGTGGAGGCAGTATACATTAGGGTTTCTCAATCTTGGCACTACAGGTTTTGGGACTGAATAGCTCTTTGTTGTAGGAGGCTATTCTGTGCATTGTAAGAGCAAGATATTTCTGTCTTCTACTTACTAGATGCCAACAACACCTAGTTGTAATACCTCAATTGTGATACCCTAAATAACTAGAGACTTTGACAGCTTGCCATCAGTTGAGAAACACTGGGCTACCTTATTTTTACTGCCAGGACAGATACTCTCTCATAATATTACATCAAACAATTGAAAAAATTTGCCATAAATTAACAGGTTTTAATTTTTTCATAATATTGTCACAGTGGATACATTAGCATACTTCATAATTTTCCAGTCTATTTCTGTTTGTTCTGTAGGACAAAATTGACACAATACCAGAATCTCTTCTTATCTTCTTTTGATTTTCCTTATCTGAAATAAAGATCTTTAGTTTTTAAAATTTCTTTTTGGTATATTTTTATTGGGAAATGATTGGTCCTTCACATTTTTGCACTTCTTGCAAGTTAGGCATTGACTGTCCTTTTGTTTTGGATTATGTCTTAAAGGAGATTTATATAGTGAATGGCTTTAGAAAAGAAAGATTGTCTCCTTATGAAGCAAAGTGTAGATATGCTTATTCCCCATTATAAAAATGTGGATTCCCTGAGCTCAGTTTCTTCTCTTATAATGTAGCCTTCTATGACTACTGGTTCTGTCTGATCTTCTTCATGTTGTTCTGTGGGAAATAGAGTTGGGAAATCAGCACAAAATGTTGATACTATAACTATTACTATTTCTGGAAGTAATAGACTATCCTATATCTATGTTGCAAGAGTCTCACTGTATCCTACCAGCATCCATATAACTGTGGCAGCCTAAATTTTTACTTTTCAAGTAAGACAAAATATCCAACTATTCACATTTCTTGGAAATCTATTATTTGACATGGATGGATAATTAAAGGCTTTTTTATGTTTCAAAATGTTAATTTCTGCATATGCCAGTTCAGTATACTCTTATTGATTATATCACACGGAATTTCTTTTTGTAACCATTCAACAGGCATCTCGATGATGTAATCCACTATCTCACATACATTTTTCTCTTTAAAAAAGCATATTGTCATTACAAGGAAGAAGCTGTTCTTTGCTTAAATAACAGTTTTATTTCCTTTCACAAAAGTCATGTATAATTTACTATCTTTTTATCCTTGCTACATCTTTTAGGAAATGAAAGCTTCCTTTTTTAGTTAAACTATGTTTGGTATTAGTCTTACCATTGATTTATTATTTTTCTCCTTTTAAATAATTGGACATCTGGAGAAATAGAATTTTTTAAAAAGAATATGCCATCCACTTAAAAAGGTTTACATAGCAACAATAATAACAGATTTTTATTATTAATAGAAAAAAAAGAATTACTTAGTCTCTTATATGTCTGTCCTGCACTGAGATTACAAAATCTTTTGTCTTTTTCCTTGGGATTCTGGGTTAGAAGTTAACTCATTTATTTGCACAAAGATCCAAGTGGTTTTCTGGGAGAAAAAATAATTTTGATCTAACCACAAAGTTTAGGAAAGTAATGGAATGAACTGGAGTATCTCTTGAGAGATTACTAGAATGTGTCCCCCAGGAGAACTCACCAAGAGCATAACAATAGTCTAACTTGATACTTGTTTTCAACATGAGGTCTGATGGTCCTTAGGAGAAACTAATTCTTGTCCAAAGTGTTAAACTCTGAAAAGTCTGAGCATCAGTCACTCTAGCATGATACCTTTCTTTGAGGAAACAACACATGAATATTTGAGTATATAGTTTTAACTGTAGAGCCAAAGTATATGGCAACTCTTAATCTGTGAGAGCCTCCTCAGAAAGGCCACATGACCTTCAGAGGAGGGGAGCTCTTTGCTGTACAGTAACCTTGCCCAGCAGCACTAGAAGCCACTGTTCTTGCAGATAAAAATAATAATAAAAAAAGATATACCCACTTCCTTCGTATTCTCTCTTATGAATGACAGATTACCATAAAAAGAGTCAAAACTAGGGTTTTGGGATGTTATGGGTCTTTGGTCAGCTGATCAATTGTTTGAGAAGAAATGATAATCATATCAGAGTGGAGAAATAAATTGATTAAAATATGTTGAAAGATAATTAAAGAGATATAACCATGAGGAGTATTATGCTGACTACTTTTTAAATGTTTACCTTATTTTCAGTTCTTTATCTCATTCTTTTGTGTGAATTTTAAAGCTACTTCAGGCTTTTATAGATCAAGTTGGTTTATTAATTAAATGCATCTACTACTTATTACTATCTACTTATTAAACAATATTAATTTATTTTTATATATTTAGAATGACATTAAATATTTTTGTGGGCAACACTATAGGAATATATATTATCTCTGTCCTAAATGTTAAATGTTATTATTTATGACTGCATTGTTGCTTGATTAAAGTATCTGGAAAATATATAATTGTAATCATTGTTATCTGTTCAGAATGGATTCCTCTGTAGAAACATATTAATGAACCATAATCTCAGAGTTAGACTATTCTTATAAACCACAATGTAAGAAAATTGTCAATATTGACAGTTGTTAATGATTGCCAGTCATATGAAACAACAACAACAAAAAAATAAAGA
>PVKZ01002194.1:57500-159098 GCA_004027375.1 Macroglossus sobrinus
AAAGCACCCACAAAAACATTACAAGAATGCAGATTTGCAGCAAATAAATTTTTACACAGGGTCTGCACTATGTCTCCACAGTCAATCTATCCTACACAACATCATCTTTGAACAATAAAAGGTAATGGCTAAGGGTATAAGTATAGGCTCAGATAAAATACTTTTCCGCTACCCCACATTTTATCTGAAGCCAAATATTCTAACAAAGTTATTTTTATGGCCTGTCTTAGACCCCCACTAGTGAAGTTTTTGTACTTGGTAACTCTTTGGGTTTTGTTTATTTGATTTTACCACTTCCTTAATTTTAAATTCTGAGCTTCTGTGTGTTTTGTTTATAAAAAAAAACTCTCAATTTCGACGTTTTATATGCTTTCTTACCATTTGTGGGTTTGTTGAGAAGAAAGAAAAATCTACAAGATACTTTTGCATGAAAAGAGAATCTTTCTATAGCATTATATCAAAAGTATGATAAAATAAAAATTAATTTTAGTATACCAAATATAAATTGGTTAATATGATTCATTTATATAAATATATTTGTTCAATTAAACCAATAGAAAACAGAAATAGATGCCATTTCTGATTCAGGTTTCTTGATTTTAAATGGTAATGGAGGACCTGTTATCTGGAGAAGTTAAAGCTCTTCATAAAGGAAAAACAGAAGCCATTTCAAATGTTTAAGGGAGCAGCATAATTCTTTCAACTTATATTTTTCTTGGAAACCTAACAGATAAACAAAAGCATAAAAGGGGAGCTTTATTATCTAACTTGTGGGAAGAGGGCAGCAAGTGCCAGATCCCACCTCATCAGCCTCTTTCCAAATGCTAAGATATCACAGCATCTCCTGCCCCCCACCTCCTAGATCCAGTGCTGGCACCTAGCAGTTCAGATAGAAAAAACCTGAGATTAGAAGAAACGAAGTTATATAAATCTTAAATGAAAATACATAGAGAAAATGATGCATCCACTGCTCTCACCCCTGTTACGTACCAAAGATCTCTGAGGGTGGTCTCTGAATTAGTTCCTTTAAGTCTATGGAAGGGTGTCTTTCGGGATTCTCTCCTGCATATTTACTAAAAAATGCCTGGAAATGAGCTGACTGTAGTAAAATACTTAACTGAAAATATAAATTGAACATGCTGGAATTATGTGCTTGTACTCCCAACATGTTGGGGAGGAGAACTGATTTTACTCTTCTTGTCTGTGTTAAAAAAAAAAAAAAATCAACAATCAAGTATAGATTCCTTCTCACTTCAGTTATTTTCTTTGTACTTCATTGATACTCAAATAATGTATAACAAATTTGATGACCTTTTTCTTGAAATTAATGACTTTTGCCTTATTAGGTTGATAAAAGTGATACTAGTGAGAATACAAGTGAGAGTGTGTATTTTTAATTCTGAAGGCAGACTGAAAGTATCCATAGGAAATAATGTAATTTATCTCATGTACTCATTCTGTATGTATTTGAATAAGGATCCCTTAAAAGTTTATTCATGTCAATAGAAATTATTGAGCTAGGATTGCTTGTTGAAAAATTTGTAGGTATAATACATGTTTGGAAAAATTATTTTTATTTTTGTGGAATAATGTAAAAAATTTCAGAAAAATAGATCTGTCTACTAATGAACCACAATGATTAAAAATAAAATATATTAAAAAACATTTTATTTCCCATTACTAAAAAGATGTAATGACTCAGTGGCCAAGGGTCATTGATATCAATAAGAAGATTGCTATACTGAGTGGGAACCTAAGCAAAATGACTTGAAAGGTCTCTGCCAGATTAATGTTAGTGTGTGTGATAAAAATACACACACATATAAAGTTTATCAAAAAGGATACAAAGCAACAGATTTACTTCTCTGAAGTCAAACATTTTGGTAATTTTTGTATAGCATTTTGCTGTAAATTTCATACGATAACATAGATTTTTACAATTGGCAATTTAAATTCAAGTCTGTATTATGAGATGTCATGAACTAAACAAACACTTAGAATTGGCATCTGTATCAAACAGCTGCAAAAAATCAGAGTCAAATTTTCATGATTTCATGTAAAATTAAAATCATATAGAATAATCTTGGTCATTTTTAAATTTTTACACACAGAATGAAAACAAAATAAAACTTTCCCCAACAATATTTAGAAAACTGTTTTAAAAAAATCTAAGTATTTGGCATTTACTTAAATTTACAAACGTCCTACTGTTTCTCATGTTTAGGACATTAGGATAATATTGATTTTAATGGAGAAACATTTTTTCACTGATGTAAATGTATTTAAACAATAATATATCTATGTAAAATCAAATTTGCTTAACAAGGCAGCTGTACCTCTGTCTAGATTCTTCCTGACTTTGGAAAAGTCGCTCTGGTAGCTTGGTTAGCTCTTTTCAGACACTTGAGGACTTAGTTAATTAAGTGGTACCCTAATAAATGAAAAGAACTCACATGACTTTCAATGAAACTAATTTATAATTAGAAACTATGAGAATTTATTTAAGTAAAAATTATTATATTTGAATGAATTAACATAGAACTTCTAATAAAATACACTTTTTATATTTTCTAATTTGGTTACATTGTAATTTAAATTTTTTTTCAAAACTTTTTTGAACATAGTCATTTGATTCTTTAAAAATATTAGACTAAAATATGCAGAAGTCCCTTTAGCAATATATTTTTTAAACTGGAATGATAATTAGTCATAAGGGGAAAGTCATTTTAGTGGAAAATAAAATTCAAAAAAAGCTAAACATTAACTGTTGAAGTTTCTTTTTGCCTCTTGCAAATTCTTTCTACATGATATCATTCTCTATATATTTTTGAATGCATATTTCCAAAGAAATTATGTTTTCGCTTAATATAAAATTCTAGGCAATTAGATGCAAAAGTGTAGTAAAGCAACATTAAAGTTGCCAATTTAAACATAGGGAAGCAAAACAGTCCAGGAGTTGAAGGCCTGACAGCTATGTTAACTAGCATGCTCGGCAATGCCCACTAGGTAGACAGACACACAGAGCTATTTTCATAGTCACTGAGGAGCTCTAAGTGAAACAGAGTTGAACTTACCGTTGTTGGAAAAACAACATAAGTCCCAAATACATTTCTGACTATCCACACCTGAAATACTTTGCCAAAATAATGAAAAAATGTAAATGTCCTCAACAAGATTATCTAAGATAAATAGTTCATAATGCTGCATTAAAGTATTCCTAGGCATGCAAACATGTGACATTCAATAACCATTTTCAGGGCTAAAGAAGGTTTATATTGTTGTTGTAAATGTGTAAATTATTAATAAAAGAACTTTAACATATGAACAAACTGATAAATTACTAAAAGAACCAAATGGTTCACCCAGGGTACTTCTTGCAGCAGCTTGCTCATGCCACCCAGAAACAAGAAGAAATTAAAATATTTGGCAATATGATATTTGGCAATATGATATTTTCCTAAGCAAAAATCCTAATGTTTGTTTTTTCGCTTTCAAACTCTGAGTTGCAATATAGATACAAATAACCAGACAGATATGAGTTTAAATTCAGGCTTGCTGCTAGATATGGTAGGACACGTTATTTCTGATCCTTAGTTTCCTCATCTATAAAATTGAAATAATAAATCCTATATTATCTAGTCCAGTGAATAGTAAACAATATAATACTTTAGAGTATTATTGGTTCATAAGGCCTGATACAGGAAATGCAACAAATTCTAAAATGAGATTGTGATTATTATCATTATTTTTATTATAGCCAGTAAGTTGCAAAGGATTTTTAATTGGTGTTCTGAGAATTCTATTTAAGAATATGCATACAGTTACAGAGTAGATAGACTCTCAAGGTTTGTAACATGGTCTGGAAATAAAGTCTAGACAAAACTTTCCTACCCTGCTGCTAGTATTCAGTTTTCTTTTTCTTCTTTTTTTTTTTTTTTGCATAGATATTAATTGTTCTTATTTCTAGCTTTCCTTCTCAAATTTACTTAAAAACAAACAAACAAACAAACAAAAGACAACTAAGAGTATCTACTATGTAACAGACACACAGTGGAGGTGAAAATGGTGAAGAACATACACATAATTTCTGATCAAGTGTATTTAAAATATAATGAATGTAATGGGGAATATTCTTGGCTTATGCATTTGTTTCATTCACATAATGAAGAGTAAAGGGAATAAGTGACAGAAAAAAATTCTTAATTTCTCTAATAATTACAATAACATTTTAGAGGTTTAAGAGTGATAAAACAGAAAATGAAGGAATTAGAATAAAAATTATAAAGACATCCAAGTCTAAACTAAAATTATCCAAACTTATAACACAGACCAAGAAAATAATCGAAATAATAGAATTCATTTCTATTTCCAATGTCCCATCAAATGAATCCTACTCCCTCACCCTCCACCACACATACACAAGCTCTCTTTCCATCTTTAACATGAATGACTCAGTATTTTGGGCTGGCTTGGATGAAGCACAGACATTATTAGTGCAGACCACATTTATCTCCATTCCCTCAAGACACCACCTGTAAATGTGTTTATTTATTTTTATGTTTAAAAGGTTTTGTGTTATGACAGAGGAGGAATGGAAAAAGATTGGGGTAAAAAGATTTGAAGGGAATACTAGGCCAAGACTGAAGGGAAGCTGAACGTAGAAACTGGTATTGCCATAGCAGTAATTCCTAACTCAAAAAAAAAAAAAAACTTTTTTGCAATGAGTTACTTATCAGTCCAGAAGGACGAAAAACCCTCAAAAACTAGAGACTCTATAGAAAACCTTGCTCATATTAAGCAAAAAACATTCTTTTCCCTACAGGTAAGTTTCAATCAGAAGTAGACCAGTAATTTGCACATTGTCTTGCGTAGTCCAGAGACCATCAAACTATGAATTTGTTTAAGGTGGCCTCAAGATGGTAATGCCCCCAACCTGAGTGTGACAGAGGCAAAGCCCATTAAACTCTGAAATAAGGTACTTGCATTGTAGGGTTTATGTTTTTCAAGTCAATTTTTAAACATGATGTGCTGCATACAATATGTGTTGACCAAGTACAGGTGTTGAATTCTATGTGAATGGGAACCAACAAGAACAGGTAAAATCAACAATATGTTAGAACTAGATGAAGATAGAATTAGTGAGTTAGAAAAGGCCAGAAAATGTTATATAGAATATAGCAAAGAATAAGAAACATGAAAGGCAAATGTGTAATATATGAGAAGTAAGAAATAAAATACTTCTTGTTGACAAAGTACATAATTGTGTTGTTAGAAGATGCAAATTAATTTGTATCTACTTTTTTTAAGAATAAAAAAAGTTTTCGCAAAGAAGAAAATAGAAAACAAATAAGTCCAAAAATTTGTGAAAAATAGAAAGTAATGAGTGAAGTAATCTTATTAGATATCATTGCATTTTATAAGCAATAAGTAAAATTAAATTTCAAGTTTATAAATACATGACAAATAAAAACACTCATACATGAAATCCAGATATCTCAAATACATAATGTGTTAAAAGCTAAATGTGACATTTTTTACAGCAGAAAAATTATTATTCAACAAATAATCAAAGAAATACTGTGCAGCCTCTGAAAAATAAAATTTGCTTTAAATTCTATTTCATAATTTATATCTAATACATTCCCCAAACATCATAGTATTAATACAAATAAAAATAATAGAAGAAAAGGTGAGAGTAACTATTTTTGTTTTTTGTTTGTTTTTAGTCATGAAATCGGAAACACAAAAATCAGGAAAAATTGATACATTTGACTAAATAAAATTAAAATTCTGTAGTGACAATAACATAAAATTTTAAAACAAGTGACAAACTGGGAAAATCTAAGATGTCAATTATTGAAATAACTAATTTTCTTAATACTTTCATATGTTAAAGAAATTCTAAAAATATAGTAAAAGAAAAACAATTCACTGGCATCATGGGAAAGTGATAAAGATTTTTCCAGAGAAGTCTTTCAACTATGTAAAAGGGTACTCAAGCTTTCTCATGACAACAGAAGTGAGAAAATCAAGGCATTACGGTAGTTCACATGTTAGAATGAATAATCTCTCTGCAGGACTTTTAAAAAATTAGAACTTAAATTGCATATAGTTTTTATCTACAGATTCTATCATTAATGTTTGGTATACAAATATGCTTGTACAAGTGTGAAATTAGAGAGAAGTAAGAATAATTATTGCAGCCTTATTTGTATTACTAAAATAATATAAATAACCTCATGTAAATATAGATGATTGGATAATTATAAAATATCTACTCAATAAAATATTAGTCATCCCTTAAAAAGAATAAGGCAGTTCTTACATGCCCATATGGAGTTATCTTCCAGGTATAATTTTAGTACATACATTGCCATTTGTGTGAAAAAATATATATGTATACATTCACACACAGACATATGTGTAGAATTTTGTGATTATCTCTAGAGAGATACTCAAGAAAGTGATTGTCCATATGGAGAGAAATCAGGTGCTTGGAAATAGCTGCCAAAGCAGAGAAAATTGGTATTTTTTTTTATCCCCTTGCACTTTTTAAATCTTGCCTCATGTGTATTAGTATTCGCAAAATAAATCTACTTTATAAAAGTTGGTGTGATACTATTTTTTAGTAGAAAACAGTTAAATTAAAATGCTTTTGTACTTATAAACTGCATACATTGGAAAGCACTGCTATAAAGTATCCCCATTTTGTAGGTAATTATTTTAAAGTACTGAGAGCTTAATTACCACACCATCAGAATATTGACTGAGTGAGAATTTAAATACAGATTTCTCTAAAAAATCCAGCTTTTTAGTTATATATTTAATACATCCATAATCTATTTTTTAAAATTATATGCATTAGTTCTCTATGAAGTGTATCAATAACAAAATCCAAAAAAAAAATAATTGAAAATAATTGGTTTGCTACATTTGCTATGAATCCTCCGAAATAAATAGTGACTTATACATAGCATATGATCAGTAAATATCTGTTGGATAAATAAATAATTAAAAGAATAAATGAATGATTGAATGAATGATGTATATCTCCTTTGGTTTCTTGATGTGTAGTATGCTAATAAATCCACTTGAGAATTACTTGCATATAGTTGCACAGAAGTATGCTAAGATATAGCAGTATTTTTTCAAATGAACTGAAATTTGAACATTGTATTTATTTTATGTAAATTCCCCAAATAAAAACAAGCCATTTTTTCTCAATGTCCATATAAATTAGTGGAATACATTTATCTCACATTATAGAGTAATGCTTAAATATATTAGATGATGTATTTATAGATATCGACTTCAACATACAAGATAAATTATTTGGGCATTTACTCTTGATCTTATTATTGAAATTGTCAATGATTTTTACTGTGAAGGTGTGGCAATATGACATTACCTTTAGAGAGCTGCAAAGCAGCAAAAGCATGTCCCAGATCCAAACGCTGCTCCAAGTGCCAAGAATATAGCTAATATACATGGGAATTGTTCCAAAAAAAACATATGGCAATGTGAGTTGAACATCTTTTACAGCAGCAATTTCATTTTAACCCAAGTTCTTTCCCTTAAATAGCACCTCTTTTATTTCCTGTAGTCAAACTGGCTGTTCAATCCCCTTTCTTGCCAAAGCCGGTGTCTGGGATGTGCATCTCCAGGAACCAAAGTGCTAAACCTTTCTTTTCACTAGCCTCCTCTGCCAAAATTCATCTTGACACACCTTAAATTATATTAGATCAAAGGCTGAAAATTATATTCCATCAAAAGTGGAAAGATAAAAATGTTTATCTACCGCATTAGGGGTGTGTGGTGTTTTTAAAGCACTTAATGTTTGAATGAAACATTATTAAATGTCCCTGCAGTGCAGCATGGCTTACTTCCTTGGAGTATTTGATGGATATATTGTAATAGGCTGGTGGCAAATTTGAAGTGGCATATTCAGTATGTGTTTAGGATGTTTATGCATTCCTTGATTCTTGTGGTACTCAGTCTAATTGGAAATAAGGTTTACGTGGTGAGAGCAGTGAAGCAATGACATGCAATACTATAAAAGTGAGTCCTGCCTCTGGCACACCATTGCTTTTAATGGATTTCTACATATTTGGAAGGTTTTATAATTTCTCCTTAAAAAATAAACCCATAAACGTCAGGAAGAATATTTTCCCTCCTAATGGAGTTTGTGTGCCAAGTTGACTTTGTTTCGATGTCTGTAGGTGGGCTGGGACAAAGGCCAGGGGAATTCAAAGAATTTTCTGAAACATGCTCCTTTTTTTTTTTTTAAGACAGTTTCCTCAAATAAAATATAAATAAGATAAATAGATAATGCTCTCATCAAGTATATTTTGTTAAAGGGTCTTTGATGGGAATAACTAAAATGCATAAATCTAAATGATCTACCACCCAGTCTCAAATGTAGAATGAGATAACAAAATTAACAATTTGTTCCATTGTCAAAATTAAAATTTTCTGGTTAAACTGAATTATTATTTGGCTTTGGTATTTTTGCAAACTTTCTTTTATTATTATTATGTAGATTCTAAAATATGTTAACCTTTGGGAATATTTAATATGTCTGCATGCTACTCAAAAAATACGTTTTCAACACATGTAATGTAAATTGCATGGTTTTTGGTAAGTAACTAAAATTATAATATTTTTTTAACATAATTAATTTTCAGGTTATAAGAAGTAATTTCATTATTAACTCTGAAAAATTCACTGGAAAATAACTTTTATTAACTTACACTCTGAGTGGAGAAAATTGAAATCAGTTGCTTTATCATTTGTTTCTAAAAACATTCAAGAGTTTACCTAGAATTTCTTAGGAGGATAAATGTATTTCTCAGAGTTGTTTTTGAAGCACATATTTATTGGAGAAATTAATTTTTTCAAAAAGTCATTTTAAAATTCAATATCTAACTTGGAAATAATAATGAAAATATTAATTCATTTACATTAAAAATAATGTTAACCCCCAATACAGATTTTTTTTACTATACTAATTTGCTTTTAAACAGACCTGTATTAGTAACTGTTTTTGCTAACCAAAAGAAATCAGAAAAGAATTTTCACTTTTACAAAAAAAAAAGTGAAAAAAAAAAAGAATGTTGAGCATTTGTTTTGCAGTGAGCCATTGTAGAGGCAGTGTGCACCCCCAGCAGTGAGAATGGCATGGCCAAGCGCCCTCCACCGGAACAACACTCAGCATCTCAGCAGCAAGCAGGCACAGCTTTGAATTGTGTCTGTGAGCATCTGTGCTTTATTTCAATTTATTTAGTGCATCTGTTAGAAAGATGTGTGCTAAGGTATCAGAAAAGCCTAAGAGTGCTCAAAGAGTGTTAAGCTTTGTGTAGAAGTAGGCATAATTAAGCATATTTGGTATGATTTGATAGGCTATTTCTGGGGTCTGTGATTGCTCAAAATTTTTCTATATAAGTTTATGGCAATTATTTCTTCGCTTTATGCCATTTGGGCTTACAAAATATTTCATAGGAACACTCTGCTTTTGAATAGCAGGGGAAAACTGTATAACATGTTAAATCCTATATCATAAAAAAAATCTTACCATTTGCAATGATATAGATAGACCTAGAGGGTATTATGCTAAGTGAAATAAATCAGACAAAAATAGACAAGTAAAGAGGCCAAGGCTCAGACTCATTGTACAAATAGCATTGAGAAGTTTGAAGTTTGTTATATTACTTAAAATGAATAATGTCTACTTATAATTGACTATATCAAATTAAAAAAAAAAAAAGACACGATCATCAGATTTGTTTTGAGCCCCTGCAGTGTGATTGATGCTTTCTACATTGCATGGTGAAGAATGCTAACTATTGTTAAGATGCTTGCAATCATGTGATAGCAAAATATATACAATTAAATGATTTCAACACCATGTGATGAGTACTCTTGGGTGTGTGGATGAAGTGTTATAGGAACATAAGAGACATTTACCTACATAAAGCTAGAGAACCTTAAGGAAAGGTAAGACTTTTGAATTTGGGTCTTGAGATTCTTTCTCAGCACAAAAGTAGCTTGAGCAAAGCATGGAAGTTTGTTAGAGTTTAACATATTTGAATATTGGGAGAGAATAGTTAAGGATGAGCACAAAGGATAAGGTTAGTGACAGACATTAAAGGTTTCTCAACTGTATCCAATGATTTTAGGCTTTACTTTTGAGCTGGAGAGTAGATGGAGCAGACAAAGTTAGAGAAGTAAAAGATTCCATTTTAACTTAGAAATGTATTTTGCCGATAGTAAAAAAGTAGATTGCAATAGAGAGAGGCAAGAAGACATTAGTTTTAGTAGTCCTTGTGATCATAGAATCATAGAATCATAGAATCATAGAATTGTGAATAAAAGACAAGAGGATATGGGCAGAATTTGCTGCCCACCTGGACATCAGTGATGATATATGAAGAAAAGTCAGGGAGTAACAATTTGGGCAGTGACATTACTAGCCAAATTTTGAGAATGCCATTTTATAAAATTAATCCAAGTGAAATTGATCATATGGAAATTCATTTTGAAAGAACTGCAATTTCAGAAAGCTAAGGTTGTTAAATATAAAAGATAAAAGCTGAAATCATTATAAATTTGGTTCTTCCCACAGAAGCTGCTTTAAACAATAAAAAGCCCAATACTGCATTTTGGAATTATTTTAACACACTTTTGGCTAAATTTAAATGATTTATCCAGCATTTATTCATATTGTCTTTGATAAATTTCCAGTTATTTTTTTTTGGACAGTGCACAAAGGGGTTTTTATGCCTGAAAGGACAGAGATGAAACTGGGGACAATGAAAGGCTAGATACAGAAACCACTGAGTGGGCAGGGGCACTGCTTGAGATCAGAGAGGCAGGAGGATAGGAAGTATAGCCAAAGCTATATACATCAGGCTGTCAATAGATGTAAAAAGCTAAGGCAGGGAGTTCTCAACATGATAGTCCAGAGGAACCACTTGAATGGCACTAGAGAAATACCAGTAAGATAACTGGAAAGGCCCCACGAGGTAAATTATAGAGGTATGTCTGTAAATCCAAAGTGTCTATCATGGAAACAACTTTGAACAACTGCCAGCTGATAGTAGGTGGGAGCTGTTGTCTTCCTGTGAAATGTACTCCACCTAATTATCTTACTGCAAGATATCATGCTAGTGCATTCCCATTGCCTGATAAGTCTTCAACTTGCCTTGTCAAGGGTGTGATCCAGACTAGAGTGGGATGATGAGTGGGCAGTGCTGCAATTACCTACAGAGTTTGCCTCATGAAAATCTCCCTGATATTTGGAGTGTGGGACTGAGAAGGGGCTATAAATTACAGTTAAATTACAACTTAAGGGCAGAGGCTGATTCTCATCCAGGGCCTTGAAGAAACAGTGTTCTAGGTTTTGTCCTGGGCACAGAAGAAACAATATAGAATTACAGAATCATGATTAATTTTTTTCTTTATAAGCCTATCTGTACTTCTAATTTCTTTGCTTGACAAGAGAACTACCTTCCTGCTAGGCTGGGTCTTACTTTGTAATTCTTAAATGTGTTAAATCTATTGGTGGGTCTCCTCTGAGGTATCTCCAAGGTCTCCCTGTGCCTCTGACATTAGGGAAATGGCATTCTAGAAATATTCTGACTGTATTAACCCAATTAAAAAGAAAAAAACAAACAACTAGATCAGACTTTTGAACCCTGAAACTTTGAAAATACTCTGACGCTTTTAATGAATATGAGTGATTTAAATTTAAAAAGATATATATTTATTTGCTATCAAATAAGTTATTGGCCAAATAATTTGGCTCCAAATATAGTGTAGTTACAATCTTACGTAGTTAACCCTGTGTTACTCTGGAATTCTGTCCTTTGATTTTATGAGGCTAAAGATGTTTGTTTGTTTGTTTGTTTGTTTTATAGTTTTCAGTTTACTTGTATCCAGACAGATTGATCCATAAAAATCGCATTCAAGAAATTATGAGGAACCATTTAGGAAGACCCCAACTCCTAGTATGCATTGACACTGAAAATCAACTTACATGTTTTAGAACTACCAGTGAAACATCTTTAAAATTTTTTATAGCAAGTTACAAAAAGTTCAATTTATGACTAGCCTGAGTGTTGAGGAAGTTCTTTATAGTCACTCCCTAAAATTGAAATATATCTTCCACAGTTAGTGCTATATAAACTGACAACTTCCTTTCTCCCCAATTTTTCTTTCTTTGGCCTACTACTTTAGTTTTGAAGTCTGCATAGATACACTATATTGTTATTTAGACATCCCTATTTTGTGTTTAATTTCTATTAAGATTATTTTCTTGACTTATGATTAACTCATCTAGTGATTTATGAGTCTTTTTAATCACACTGTTACATTTGTTATTTTGAACTTGATGTTTCTATTTTAGAAGCAAAAAAAGAAACCAACATTTAAAGAACAGAGTTTGAGTCCACTTAACAACTAGTGAACCAGTTATCTATTGTTGTTTAACAAACTACTCCCCAAACATGGTGGCTTTACACAGAAATTGTTTTATTATATTAATTTTGTGAGTCAAGAATAGGGCAGGACTCAGCTGAGTGCCTCTTCTGTTTTATGTGTATTCATTGAGGCCACTTGGAGATGTATAGGTGATGGATAAGATATGTCTGGGGGTTGCAAGATGTCTCTTGGCACAGACACTAGAAAATTGGCTCACCTGAGACTGGTAAACACCAGACATATATGTGTCCTCTTCAGCATGGCAGTCTCAGGCTAATGGCACATTCACATGCCAACTTAAAACTCTTGGTGAGGATTTTTCAAGACAGAAGATGCAAAGCAGCTTTTGACTAGTCCTAGAATTCCCAGAAGGTTACCTCTGATGGATTCCATTGGCTAAAAAAGTCACTGAAGCCAATTAAATTTACTTCTCAATGGGAAGACTAGCAAAAAATATTTACCTAGGAAGTTTGGCCCAGTATAATTTTTTTTCTCATTTCATCTTCATGATTTCTTCAATGAGAGTAAAACAGTAAATTCAGACCTCAAAAAGTTGTTATGAAGGTTTAATACACTTCATGAAATTACTACTGACATTATTTACTATTTCTTATTAATTTGTTATTTAAATTATTTGCTTCTGATGCCATTTTTAATTACTTATTATTGTGAATTTGGATCCCATCTTCAAGATGGCACCATTTTACTCTTTATGCATATTTGTTTGTCTCAAATTTAATAATTATTTTTTATGCTGTCTTTACTGAGCATGGTCTATAAGATCTCCTGGTGAATCTTAAACTTTTAATTATTTTTTTCCCATGAATTAGACTTCTGTCTTCACCTTCTCTTAAACATATGTCATTTCTATTATATATGGCATGGCTGATGGCTTTTGCACGTACTGTTTTTTTCTAGGAAATAATTATCTTCTTTGCAATAACAAATCTCTCTTCTACTAAGATCTTAGCTCAAAATGATCTTATCTGAGAGGCCTTTCTTGAGCACCTTATTCTAAAGATTGTGACTCCCTACCATGCTCTTTTGAGTTACTCTTTATCTTTTTACCCTGCTTTATACTTCTGTTCAATGTAGCTATCGCCACTGACATAATATAAATATGTTCATTTATTGTATGTTTGAGCAAGTGAATGGAAGCTTTACAACAATAAGGATGTATTTCTTAATCTCTAAATCACCAAGGCATAGAACAGAATCTGGCACAGTTAGTGTTCACTAAGTAAAATAGATTAATGATTGAAAAAAGATTTTGGGGATGAAAGTCAAAAACACAAAGAGATAATACAAATACAAAAAGTTTTTTCATACATACCAATAAGTATCAAATTACTTCTTGTAAAATTAAATTTTGTTGGCTGTCATACATTTATAAAATAAATTTAGATGTGTCTTTAAACCACAGATTGTAATTAAGATGTTTTTCTTGTGGTCTTGTTATCTCTCACTTTGATTTTTTATCATATTAGCTATCCCTGCTCCCACCACAGAGATTACAGTTAAATGCTCAATTTGGGATACGACCTCACACATACCCTAAGAATGGTAAGTTCAGTGGCCAATTGCTCATCTGGGTAATGATATCAAAGGTCTGTTGAATTCTGTAAGACAGTCATATTTAGCTAATGATGATTCCACAGAAAGTGACACTCTTCAGAGTGGTCGGGCACGATGCACCTCTGGAGTGATCCCAGTTGAATTGGCCAGGCCACATGCCAGGTAGAGTCATTAGTCCACTCTGACCAATTGCTGAGCAGGAGCTTCTATAAACTTAGATGGAGAAACATTTGCCTAACCAATTTTACCACCTTGATGTGGGTTTGAGTCCTCTGTTCAGATATAAGGTTAACAAAACAGAGGGAAAAATGTTGAACTAGTGCTTTTATTGAGGACATGTTGATGGTTAGTTGTCCTTAATAACAACCACAACAACAATTCATCTTTTTCATTTTCAAATTGGTTTTTGGTTGTTTGGTAAACAAAATCCCCCTTCCATAAATTAAAAGTAGTGATAATTAACCACATGTTTTTTGTCATGTTGAGGGCTTTAAATATTTCCTCCCACAGCTACTAGATATTTTAGCCACATATAGAATAAAGAACTGACAGAATTTGGAGAAAATGAGCAACAAAATTTTAGAGCAGAAGCATGAAATGTGAGTGATTGTAAGTCTCACTGAAGTGCCAAATAATAGGCTCTGTGTGTGGGTATCTGATATTTGTTTTCTTTTATGTTTTGATCTCAGAACACCTAACATAGCTGGGGCAGAAGCTTTTTGCTAACTTGTTGCATCAGTGCTAAAGATGAAAAAAATTGTCTTATTCAACCTGGTGTTGATTGTCCTATAAATAGGAAACTACTCGATTAGACTTGCCTGTTGTCATACTGAGAGTTTTATTAAAAATAAACAGTGAGTGTTAGAGTAGCAAAATGTGGGATTTCTGCTTAGATGCCCACAACTCTTTCAAATACTTCATTAAAATATGCAGGAGGACTCCTTCAGTGCTGTGAGCAAAAAAATATTGTTATGGAAACTGAGGTCTGTTAAGCTTCAGCAATTTGCAGTGATTATTTAATAAATGAGTGTATGTTTGAAAGTATTCAATGCAGTAATAAGAATTTACAGCCCAACCCTCCCCCCATTTATTTCTTTTATTTTGACACATATGGAAGATGTGTTTTGTTTTGACACTCAGAGGAGATGCTCTTTTTATTAAAATCACTGAACACTAATGAGCTTTTAGTTAACTATCTTACTAGAAATCTGATACTGATAAATCTACAATAAATAATCTTAGGTGTGTGCATAATTTCAAGTGGAATGATTTCAAGGGGTTTGTACTTGGTTTTACCAGGATTCATCATAAGATACATTGGGTAGCTCTTGTCTAGATACAAACTACATCCCAGAAGTCAGAGTGGGATCTGGATCATATTGTGAGGAGGGATTGATAATGTTCTACCACCTATATGTAGCACCCTCTTCAGCTTAAGAGCAGGGCATTCACCAAGCCTACTAGAGAAAGCTAGCATTTATTGCTCAGCGTGATTAGAATCAGTCTTCCTCCTAGGAGAACACAGAAGAATTCAGAAAGAAATCTGAAGAGCACATGGTATCCTGCAAACAGTGCTGAGCTGTGCATCCAGAAGTCAGACCTATGTGAAAATGGATGTTGCTAGGGATGTCATTCTGTATCTCCTGAAGCCCCTTTTCCAGGAACAAAAGAAGAAAGCCATTCCCAAGTGCTGAAAAGAAGACCTTCCCAGCATGGACGTATATGTGATTCTATGGATCTCGTCATTATAATTTCATTGTAGTTCCTGTTAAGGGCTCACCTGTGTTTATACTAATGGGTAGAGCATGTACATACTTTTTCCTCTTTTTCATAATTCATTATCTGTGAAACAAGAAATGAATGTATTCAAAGCTTTGAATTAGAAAGGTGATATTGGCATTTTATAATCATCCCTACTCTTTAACAGATCTTATAATATTCTGGGTTAATAAAATAAATAACAAAAAAATAGCTCCTGTTGTCAAACTGAGAAGCTTCATTATTTATGTGCTGCACAATCTCATGCAAGTTAGTTAACTTTTCTGTGCTTTAGTTTTCTCATTTGTAAATTTAGGATAATAATATTTACTTCTTGGGATTGTGGGAGTTGAGTTGAAATGTTTAACATAGGAAAGAATAAATATGTATTAAATTTATTTTGATTTACTTGAGCAAATTAGAAACTAGTGTGAAACTAAATTATTGTAAAGGAGCACCCTGGGATGACTATAGGACTTATCACAATGATCAGTCAATCTCAAGAAAGAGAAAATACTTTATTAGTGATTGCATTAATCAACTTGGGTTGCCATAAGAGAATACCACTGATGGGGTAGCTAAAACAACAAGAATTTATTTTCTCATAGTTCTGGAGGCTGGAAGTCTGGGATTCAGGTGCCCTCAGGGTTGGTTTCTGGTAGGGCCTCTCTTCTTGGCTTTTAGGCACTCACTTTCTCACTTTGTCTTCACATGGCTTTTCCTCTGTGTATGCTAGGAGAAGGATCTCTAGTATCTTTTCTTCTTATGAGAGCACCAGTTCTATCAGATCTAGATCCAATTCTTGTGACCTGGTTTAACCTTAATTACCTCCCTATAGGCTCTCTTCCCCAAAACAGTAACATTCAGGCTTCAATATATGGACTTTGTGGGAAGGGGGTTTCACAATTCAGTCTATAACAATGCCATTTCAATACATATAAAATTTGGTAAACACTTCTGCCTTTCTTTCTTCTTCTTTTTTTTTTTTACCTTAAAATCATTTTCACTCCATGTCATAAGATGAATAGTCTCTTCACTTTAACTGAAACCAGAGTTATATTAGAATAACGGATGATCAATATGGTGGTTCCATCATGTTTCCTTTTGAACTGATAATGTCTTAGTATAAGACAGGAGATTGATATTTCATAATAATTTGTCTCGAAGGTAACTAATATTTTTACTTTTTCTTTCTCAGATATCAGCTTTAATAAAGTGTTTTTGTTATTGTGTGATAATACACAATGAAGATAAATTGAAAAATCATAGATATATAGCTATACATGAATAAGAATGTCGCAGTCCCATCCCAGCACTCAGGTAACTTGGGGTTGCTGTAGTGTTGCACTTCATGCTAAACTGAGGAGATTATGGTCTATTGTGGTGAGAATTTTAATAAGTCTATAAGCTGTTGGATCAATACGTGTATTTGGTTTTTAGACATGTTGAGAGTACCTTACCAGAGAGACATATAAGAGATGTCCAGAGATTATTGGGCTTCTGGATAGGCAGATTCTGACTTTCAGACAGACATTTGTGAGCATCTGTATATAGGTAATCATTGAAGCCACATATGTGAATGAAGTTGGTAAAGAGTATACATGTGAGAAAAGGACAGGTCAAGTTATTCATCAGCACTTTAGGCAAGATGCCTCAGCCTCAAAGAAATTTTAAGATTTATGAAAATATTTTAAAATCAAAAAGAAAAATAAAATTTCAGGGTCAGATAAAAAGTTTTAATTTTATTCTCACATCAGAATGAAATGCAATTTTCAGGGTTATCAATATCTACTAAATTTTGCCTAAAACTGAAAAAAAAACTAGTTTAGTTTCTTTAAAAACATTTTTTTTAATGTTGATAATATTATGATGGTAATGTCTAATGAAGGCAAACATTCCCAGGGCTCACAAAAGTTATTATGTAACCCTGGTTGAAGGTTATTGACTGGGAAATAAACCTGAAAATAGCAGTTTTAAAAAGATCTGGGAAGAAATAAAAACTTACACAAATATTTTAAGGTGTCCCAGAAGTCTCTCCTCATTCACTTTCTCATATTGCCCCAACCTCCAAGGATCTGTCATGACATCTTTCTACAGATTTTTCTGGTTCCAGAAGGCAACATGGAGAAGGTCTCTCTGCTCTGAAATTATTTTCCTATTACCCCTCAATTACATTTATAAAGTTTCTTCTGTCATGTCAGCCTAAATGGTTTTCAGAGTTATTATTTTTAATGTTTAATAAACCAGTTGCCATAGTAGCAAACATATCACAGGTGCTTTGTTAAAACCTCTCTAAAGCGTACACCTTTATCAATATGTTATTTTGAACATTTCAGAGGATAAATACTTGAAAAAGGCAATTCATCTTTCAGATTTTGAGCTCACACTTTGCATTACTAATCATACACCCTCTTCAAGGAATAAAAAGGAAAAACATAGTATTTAAGAGAAAGTCAATGAGCTCATTTCAAAAATATAATACAGTAAAAAATCAAAATAAAACTCTTCACTTTTAAAAAATGAAGTGTAAGTTCAAGCAGTAAAAGTTATAATCATAAGTTATATATTTTTAATAAATGTTAATTATTTAATAATCATAAATGCTACAAATGATTATCAAAATGTTTTAATATATGGGCATTTTTCTCTAAGGAGTGGCACTGATTGTTATTTTGCTTAGATCACTGACTCCTAGCATATATGGGTCACTGACCGGGAAATGCATGGTCTTTATTCATTTTCTTCATCACAATCTCTTATCTGATCTTGAAGTTAAGGTATTGAAACTATCTCAAAATCATGAATATTTTTCCAAAATTAAAATGGTACTATTTAATAACCATATATTTTGTTGTCTGAATGTTATTGACTCTGGTTTCCTTTTCTATTTTCTTTTTAAGGATTTTAATTTTTTTTTGTTGTTGTTATTAAGGGAAGGTAATAACAAATGGAGTTTACTAAAAGTCACTTCTGAACCCAGAAAAACAACATTTTTTTTTTCCAACCTTCATCTGCTTCTTTGGAAAAACTAGAAGGAGAAACCAGGGATAACAAAGTACATAATAATCCCCAAATAAGGCATCCTGTCACCAGTAGACAGTCACTGAACTACCCCTTGCCTTCTTTTACTCATGTGTAGAGTGGGTGAGGATTCTTGTTTGTACTTCCAGGTCCAAGTTCGGACAAATGACCCTGCATTATTTTACGGAGGAGTTCAGACCTCTTTCAAATATTACATGAACATGGACTTCAATCAGAGGTGGATTTTACAGTCTGTGTGGGAAGTGAATCTTTAATGAATTCATATGTTCAAGTGCAAAAGAAGAGGCTGATGTTTCTCATGAAGGTTTATGCACAGTTGTATAAGTTAAATATTGTTTCTCTTCTTTCCCCATGCTGGAGAGCCAGGACAAGCCGTGTCTTATGTCTCCCAAGGGTCGGAACCTTTGGCTCCTTCTAAATACCAACCTGGCCTATGCTAACACCGGATAAATACTTTTCCACAACAGAAACTTCACATCCATCTGTGTAAGGATGCATGACAAATTTCATTTAGAGCAAGGGTACAGGAGTCATATTCAAATGTGAAGCAAGAGTGAGCACAAGGCTTTTATTTGTTCTTTAAGAAAAAAATTATTTCATCGTGAGTTTAAATCATCAAGCATGCTGCAGGAAGAAAAATGAATTTTAGTTTGGCCTTTTTTTAGTCTCTTTGTGACTGTGAAAGTGGGCCGTTAAGATTTCTCTGAAAGATTACAGACCTGCTCATTAATTTTAAATTTCAGGCCTTTGAATCTGGATAACATGAGCAAAAGAATTTAAAATTTAAAAAGAATTAAAAAATGGGTTTCCTATCATCTTTGAGAGCCCTCAGGCTACATAAAAATACAATACACAAAACCTTGTATTATTACTCGGGAGAATGTTTTGGTCTATGAAATAGGTCTCTTTAAGCTAACAGTAAATTAATGAATTGCTTTCTAGCCAATGTTTATTGAAAGGTAAAAAGCAAATTTGGATTTTTTTTTTTAAATGTTATGTTTTGTTGTTTTGGGTTGGTTTTCTGGATGATTGAATGTTATGATGCTGATTTGCTTCTTCAGCACAACTGAGGTGGCAACCCTGACCAGCTATGGGATTCACATTCTCCTACTTCTTTCTTGGGATTAAAGATGCATGTTTGCAAAATGAGGAGCAAGAAGGACAGGACAGCTATGGTTTATCATACAAAATATAGTAAAACTAATTGTCCCATTCCAGGGTTAAGCAACCTGTGGCTATGTCTGACACAATGTTCTTTCATTTTATTTTCTCATCCTAAAATTCTCTATGAAATATACAAACCCCACCCATTTTTTTTTCATTTATAACTTAAGAAATGAAAAAAAAAAACAGTTTAAAATACACCCTCAATAGTGGCAGTACTCTGAGTTAAAATATATTTTTTTAAATTAAATCTTGTTTTGGATTTATTTTAGAAAATTTACTTTACTGTTTTAAAAATAGACACAAAATAGCCTATTTGGTTTTATTTCGGAAATCTGAGCTCTTTGCCTTAGAAAACAAGGAGAATGTTGTTAGCCTTTCATCACTGACAGTGATGTTATTGATATTATTGTACACATTTTGTTCTCCAGACACACCACACACTTTGAGTATATGTTACAAATTACTAACAAAAACGTGTTTTTCTACTTTGCCTGGGCTGTCACTATAATTATAACTAAATATTGTCTCCCCTAAAATGTTTGCTTAGGCAACAGATTTCTGCATATTTGAAAACCTAATAAAAGGTTTTATTAAAGCTGTTCACCAAAAATAGACAATTCTGCTATGTTGAGTAGTAGTTTAAAACCAAATAAATGATTTCACTATTATGTAAAGAGAAAAAAAATGGCCTGTCATGAATTTTATCAATACATCCACTAAGCTGAAGATGATGTTAGTTATTATGAAAACTCTCAGGAAGGTCCAGCACTGTGGGAAAACAGAAGATTCTCTATATTAACCTTTGAGAATAATTTGACCTTTAAATCACCTAGGATCCAAATCTGGGGAATGTATCCTGTATGTCAGCACATGTTATGCTGCCATTTTAGACTGACTATTGCTTATTTTAACTTTACTATGCCATTTCTTTTTCCCCTTGCATTTCTAAACTTCCAGGAGGTCTTCCTGAAATCATTCAAGTTTATCCTCATTTTTCATATTGAATGACCATTCACTCAATCCTTAAATATCCACTTTCAATCTAGAGTTTACCTTATCCCTCCACCATAACTTTTCTTAAATCATCAAGAATAATTTCATAACAAGATTGAATGGCTTTTGCTCATGTTATAATTCATAATTTCCCTGAAATATTTCATCTTCACTTTTGAAAAATCTTACATTATTCTGGTTTCCAATTTATATCTTTGAACACTTATTTATTTATTTTCTTTTTTCTGGTTTCTACTGAATTTCTCATTGGTGTCTCTTTTGGAATTAATAGTTCAATATATGTCTTTTTTATATATTCATGAAGAATAAAGTGTGCTTACTACAAAAATTTAAGTATAAAACAGTTATTTAGTCTCCTGACAATACCTGGCATGCTTATTATTAGGTCTAACTCATTCCCTATAACTTTTTTTATTTGCTATCTGAATTATTAAGGACAGAGAAATTGAGGCAATCTAAAACCACAGAGCCTGACTTTCTTACTCCCATGTAGAGGTGGCCTATAGGCTTTCGGCATCAGCTTACTTATCTCTACAACTCAAGTTTACAGGCACCAATAAAACAGGTCCTTTGGGTAGAGCTTGCAGCTCTGTTTTATACAGTGTGTTGACAAATACACATTGCATCTCTGCCTTCGGTATGTCTGAGTGTGTTTAATGTCAGCTAACAATATGGCACAGGGACACTGCATGAGTAGATGTGCTTTCTCTGAGTCATGCTACTTTCAGATGAAATGGCACTGATTTAAATTTACATGGCAAACTTGCTGGAGCTAAAATTTGGCCAGAACCCTAGGGTTAATAGCTTTGCTCTTTGGGAGAGCCCTAAGCTATTTTCATTTCAGGCTGCTTTTAGATTTATATATACCTATCACTGAAGACACAGGTGCTTTTCTAACAATAATCAGATATTTACTTTCCAAAGTTAAAATATCTTCCTATTGCTTTCTAGTCTTCAGGCACATTTTCAAGTAACAAGGAAAATATATACATACATATATAAATGGCCACTTTAGTTTCTAAAATACAATACATGAGGGGATATAACCCAAAGCCTAGAATTATTTAAAATGATAATTACGGAGGTAATCCCATTTAAAATTACATACTAATCCTTCCACCTTTGTAATTCCACTATTTTAATCTGCTATTATTCTACTTAAAAAAAAAAAAAACTACATTAAAATCAGAAGAAATCAGTCAGTAGGCAATGGCAAATGTAAGCCTGCACATGCAACCCACTTAGAGACCACTTGCATATTAGATGAAGCTAAGGAATCTCCTAACTTTTTAAAGTGGAAGTCCTGATCAATAACAATTATAAAGTGTATTAATGACTATGAGTCATTTAGGATGTTTTTTATACAAATGAGTGAAAACACTATTCAACTTTGCTTAAGCTAAATACAATAATTTACTAGCTTGTATAACTAATAGTTCAAACGGGGTTAATTTAAGTGCTCAAACATCATCACCAGAATACGGTTGCTCTCATTTTATATTTATTCGTTACGCTTCAACTGTGCAAGCTCTAATTTTAGGCTCCAGCATCTATCTATTGAGAGTGACATTATCCCAGTGTCCCTAACTGAAATACCAGAATGGAGTCTTGGAGGTCCCTGATTAGCCTAATTTGTGAAAGTGCCCACTTCAGAACCAGTCATGATGGCCAGAGATATGAGAAGTGCTGATTCTCTAACTAGATCATGT
Source organism: Macroglossus sobrinus (assembly GCA_004027375.1). NCBI lineage: Eukaryota > Metazoa > Chordata > Mammalia > Chiroptera > Pteropodidae > Macroglossus > Macroglossus sobrinus. Next base: position 80,243 of record PVKZ01002194.1, read on the forward strand.
TTCCAAGTCTAAGAGAGTCCTGGCCTCTAAAGTCCTGTGTTTCACAGCCTGCCTCCATTTCCCAGGGCTGAGGGGCGCGTAGTTAGCCTGACTAAAGCACAGAAAATGTGGTTACCCCAAACTATAATTGGATTCTCTGTTGTGACGAGAAAGTTACTGCTGGGGCCAGAAAAACATCAAAATTAATTACAGACAAAAATTAATGAAATCTACTAATACTTCTTTCTAGCTCAGTTGGGACCCAAATGGTTATCATTACTACTTCATAAAAATTAAGACATAACACATTTATTGAGTGCTTAGCATAAACTGGATACTATGTTAAATAATTTAGTAAAATTTTTATAATTTTTTATCTCATAGCAATTCTGTAAATTAATTATAATTATTCTTTTTTTAGAACTGAGGAAAGTGAACTAAAAAATAATAATAAGTATTTTGCATAGGTGCCATAGTTAGTAAAAGGAAAGATGAGTTCAAACTCAAGTCTCTCTGACTTCAGAGCCTGCATCTTTGCTTATAAAAAAGAAGTAAAGTTGGTTGAAAACAGAATTTAATCTATTTTTTTAACCACGTAACAACCATATTTTTTAAAATCTTCTATCTAGGCTTCCATCTAGATTCTTAGCTCATCTCATTTTTGTGGTCTAAGATTCTATTTATAATAACTATTCTTGGTAATGAATACACTTTCGATATAATAACTTTTCTTTCTAATTCATTGATAATGACCACTTAACAGATTCTGTTTTTGTTGACTGATTAAATGAAACAGTAAAGGGTTAAATGAGTACATGCAAGAGTAAAATAACATAAACAGTATTAAGACAATGATTTGGGATTCCATTTTTTATGCAAGTGATTGTTGAGCATTTTGTATGTGATAGACTACTAACAGGCCCTCAAAACATAGTTGACAAAGTACAAATGGCCTCTTTTTTCATGTTCTTTTTTCAACCATATGATATTGCGGATGTTCTATAGTTTTTAATTTACATAAATATCATTTTCATTTGTTTCAACTAATAGTAAGTATTGCTGATACTTAAAATAGGCAAGTGCGTAATGGAGTGATACAGAGAGAGCAATTCATACTGAGTGAATCATGAATAATATTTTAAAGTTCCTCAGAGGATCCTTAACTTCAGATAATTTAATTGAATTGGCCTCAGTTTCACAAGGAACTGGGAACTAAGGCAAGAGTTATAGCAGGGAGTGATATCAGAGCTATAAATTATATACATAAAAATGTATTTGTGAGTATATGGTCATGTGCCACTTAACTCTGGGATAAGTTCTGAGAAATTCATAGGTGATTTTGTTGTGTGACAAGTATCAAACATCATAAGTTCACTTACATAAACTAGATGGTATAGCCTACTACGCATTTAGCTTACATGATATAGTTTTTTGCTCATAGGCGACAGACATGTACTACATGTTAACTGAATACTATAGGCAACTGTAATGTGTTGCACTATGATGTTATAACAGCTACGGCATCACTAGGTAATAGAAATTTTTCAGCTCCATTCTAATCTTATGGGAACATTTTCATATATTTAGTCTGTTTATTGACCTAATTGTCATTATGGGATACATGACTGCATTGTTAAACTCAAGAATTTGACATAGAACTTGGTAAGTAGAACAACTCTTTCTTGTCAGTTTTAATAAAATAACTTGTTTATTAAAGTCAAGGGATCTGTAAGCAATTCAGCATACAGGTAATTGAAAATAAACATGTTGCCTATTAGTATTTACAAAATTTGACTTTTGTTCAATCTTAATTTGACAATAAATGTTGAGACAGCACAATAAAGCAAAGTCACTTTTTTGTTGTTTTGTATTAATTTGTTTTCATGATCAAATTATTGTATAAACCCAAATCTTTATAATGTGAAAGTTATTTCATCATGGGTAGAAAATACTTTTGAACTGAAGCACAAAAAGCTTTCAAAAGTATATCCTTTTATATTATTACCCATGTTTAATAAAACAACTTTTGATTAGGTAAGCCTTATTTCTTTTTCTAGAAGGTAATAATATTTTTTTGAATTACTTTTGAAGAACGAATTAAGAAAATGCAAATAAGAGAAGTATTCTTCTAGACTAAAAAGGGAAGAACATACATTATTACCTTTGGGTTTTCTTATCATTAAAATATATTTTTAATCTCATTTATTAATCATAAATTGTCATCTAATGAGGTTATCCTTCATTCATCTTTTCTTGTCATCTTTTTAAATTATAATAATTTCAGGACTATTGACATGTTATTGTTCAGTAATAGCAAATTCATGAAATCAAAAATTATTCATAAGTAAGTTTTCTACTTTCATGCTTTTTTATAATCTTTGTTTGTAATTTTTATTTAAATCTGAAAATTGATAAATTTACAAGTTTAAAAATAATTAGCTGTGACTTTTTCTTTTAAGAACCACAAATGAGGATGCACTTCTCCACAGTGCCCTTTCTACATTCTTTTAACAACCAAATAATTCCCAATTTTCTGGTGTGTAAATTCAATGTTATCAGTACAAATAAACAAGCTGACAAGATTTGGGCAGTTGAAACCCATTGTTTTACAACGTCTTTGCTTAAAATCTTTCATAATTCATTCTCAGAAATGGCCTTCCTAGTAATTAGTTACCTTAATGTCTTCATTTTCATTTAAATGTTCAATGATCAGGATAATTAGAATTAATTTGGCATTGTCATTTTATGGAAATGGAGCTTCTGCCACTTATCATGAGCATCCTGCAGGCAGTGTTACCAGAGAAATATGTGACTTCTTCACTTCACACACTGGGTTATAGTCTTTGGTTAAAGTGGTAACAGTAGGAGCTGGCCTGATTCCAGTTTAAATTTATGCCATTTTTGATAAAGAAATGTGGGCAGTCAACCCAGGAGTCTTGACTGTTGTGTATGGAATTCTGTGTATAACTAAATAGGTTCTTTATACACAATGCAAAAAACTTTCTTTATTCATCTGGAAATTTTACAGACTGAAATTCATCTGGAAATTTTACAGACTAAAATTGATCCTACAGCTAGAACAAAGGAAACAGCCTTTGAATTAAGATGAAAAAAAAAAAAGCCAATCCTAACCTTTTAAAAGACTTTAGATAAAATTCAAGAAAACAAAGTTCAAGTAGCTTAGTATTAGAAAAGGTATAAAGAAAGTGTGCCAGTGCATTTTCAACTGGAAGAAACTTTTTGTCTTACATTGTCTAGGCTTCTTCAACCAAAAAAGGTAATTTTTAAAAAATGTCTATAGCACCTGGTATTCCTAGGTGCTTTCCCATCCAAGAACTAACCAGGTCTGACCCTGCTTAGCTTCTGAGATAAGATGAGATTGGGCAAGTTCAAAAAAGTTAAATTTTTACTGATCTGCACTCAATTCCTGCCATCCATCACATTCATAAATAGTGCTAGAGTTTCTCCATCATATGCATCCTCTCCTTCGATCATGAGTAATGTTCATATAAGGTAAATAATTTAATTGCCCACAAATCCAGGCTGAAAAATAATAATGAACATATCAGGATTTGTCAAATGCTTTATTATTTAAGGCTGCACTGTGACTCTGCTCCAGTTTTAGAATTAGAATCTATTCTTTAATGAAGCCAACTCTCTACCACACTTTTAACTTACTCTTTATTCTGTCTTCTTAGGAAGGAATATTATATTACCTATATCTATATTATTCTAATTTACTATCAGTAATAAAATACTTTAAAGTTGTATATAAAAAGAAATATTTACTTTCAATAAATCTAATTGCTATGAGTTTGGATAAATTATAAAGAAGGCAAAAACTTAGTATTTAAAAATAAAAACGTTTTATTTTATTTATGATTTTGTGAGCCAGGAAGTTAAGTAGGACTTGGCTGGGCAGAGCTGGAGTCTCTAGTGTGGGTTGATGTTGGCTGAGTTTGCATTCATGTGAGATCTCACTACACTGGACATCCAAGATGGCTTATTCAAATAACTGGCAGTTAATGCTGAGTGTTGGCAGGAAAGCTCAGCTAGGGAAGCCTTTGTGGCATGGCAGTCTCTGGGTAGTAGAACTTTGTACTGTAGTTGGCATATCCTAGAAGGAGTGATTCAAGGTAGTCCAACATGGAAGCTATATGGCCTTTTTATAACAAGTTTTGGAAGTTGTAAAAAGTCATTTATGCTGCATTCGATTGGTTACAAGAGAGTTACTAAGGTTGATCCAGTTGTAAGAGGAGAGGATATAAACCTTATTTATTCACAGGAGGTAGATCAAAGAATTTCTGAACATGTTTTAAAATTTCATAAAGTTGAAAAAAGTGAGAGGCTCGGTATATAATAAGAAAAAGATGAAAATTCACATGGAATGTGGCTGGCAATAATGATTCAGTACAATGTAGTGAAGTAAACGAGGCTGGAACAGCATTGAAGAAGCCCAATGAGAACAACCATTGCTAATGAGCAATGGTGTGTTGGAGCCAGCCCACAATGGCTTGTAAGAACCAACTAGCCACATGTTTTCTGAGTTTCAACTTTGAGTTCAGTGATGTCACATTGATAGCTTGAAAATGGCCACAATTCACACCTCAGAAATTGACAAACTCTACAAAAAAGGGCTTTTTCTCAGCTTGAAATTCAGTTACTATATATTACTGTCACACCAGTGGTAATGCACCAACCAGAAGCTATTTTGGGGAGAACTGTATTGTCTCATAATTGTTCTACATTGTGAGCCATCGAGTAGAATACACTTCTCTTCTGTGAAATCCTCAGTGAAATTTGTAGTATTCCCTACTGCTTTTTTATTAGTGAACTTTTGGGGACAACTCAAAGTTGTCTTGAGTTAACATTGGCTGTTTCAGAAATAGTACATACTGAAGCAAAGACTGAATTAGGAAAAATTACAGACATAAAATTGAGAGTTTGAACTGTGTTTATTTAAGTCTCCAGAGAAGGAGTGAAGCCTGACTAGATACCTTGGTTACATAGCTATGTGTTAATTTATTACTTTTTATTAAATAGTTTTATATATATTATCATGTTTTAAATGTGTTCTTCATGGATGAAAATATTTAAATGTTTTGTATGGAATTGGAATTTCTCTGCTGTTCAGATTCTTTATCTATAGAAATTATCTAAAGGTATCTTTTCATAGTGCTGTTTCAATGAGTGCTATGAACTTAAAAAACAAACAAACAAAACAAATGACAGAAAAAACAGAGCTCAGTATTAGTTATGACTTCAGAGAATATTGCTCCACTGTGGAAAGTCACTTCCAGGTTTATAAAAGGCTAGTGTTGATGAAAATAAGCATCAATGGGGAATAAAGACAAAAGATACAGTCTTCAGGTTTTAGAAGGAGGTAGAAGACAGACTTTCATTAATGCCTCACTTCTGCTTCAGTTCTATTGCTTTTTTGATTCGATCTATTTTTTTTAAATCTTTAGTGTTGACTGAATCACTGGACTGAAAAGATTTAAGGTTTCACACATAGTAACAATAACTAAAGGAAGGAGCATGGTCATAACAGATGAAAGATGAACTCAAACTTCCATCATCTCTGGAAGCTGACTTGATCAAGGCTCAAGTTTTCTCTTTTACATTGTACTTCTTTCAACCCACTTGTTTCATTCCTTCAGATTTTTTCTACAGCAGATTCCCATTACAAATAAATTTTCACAGTGCTTTCTGGAAATATCATCTCCTTTCACATGCTATGCCATAATTTCCCTCTTCTCTTTAAGCAAATTGACAAAAGAATTCTTTAGATTTACTTTTGTTCTCCACTTCACCATTTATCTCATTCTTATGCCCCAAATAAATCACTTATAACCCTAGAATTTCATTAGAAATACACTAGAAAATGATATCACTGTATTTATTCACCATTATATACTTTAACAATTTTTGCTGATTTTTTTACTGGACTACTCTTGTGAATTGGACCGTGCTTTTGAACTGTCTGCTTCTTTCTGTCCTCTTCAACTCCCTATTCTCCTTGGGTTTCTGATTGTTTCTTTAAACCTTTAAATAATTGTTTTTTGATTACTCATTTTTTTAAACATCTTGTAAATATTAGAGTTTCTGAAATTCTTTTCTCTCCAGTTACTCTGATGCTTTAATATTTGCATAAGGAAAACTGCAAGGTGTCTATGTTCAATGAGTTCTCTTTTTTTTCTGGACAGAATTTTATGTAAAATTGCTTGCTGTGATATCTCTGCTTGCATACAATTTCACTGGTATATTAAAGTCAACATCCCAAAACTGAACTAATCCTTTTTCCTACTTACCCTTCTCCAGCATTTTCTGTCTCAGAATACTGACATTTCCCTTAACTTATGCTCTTCTGTAGGCTTCAATCGATGTCTGATCTCTAAACACACAGAGATCTACCTGGTTGTAGTATGTCCATTACTAAAAAGTAGCTCAGAAATGACTTCCCCTGCCTTCTTAGATAATTAGGATAAGGTGAAGGTCACTGGCATGAATGTTTTCAAGATTCTTCAGATCACTCATAACCACTTCTATTAACCCACCAACACATACCTTTCAACAGCCAACTTTCCTTTTGAGAATCACAGATTTAAACATTTTTTCCTTTACCCTATTAGTTGTAGTGAATGAATGAGTGAATGAATGAATGAGCAAATAAATTGCATGACTTTTTAAAATATACTTTTTATGACCTATGATTTATTTTTGACAGTGGTCTTACAATTTAGTTAGGAAATTAAAAATTTCAGCTCATTACTACAAAGAGTGAACATAAAGTCATTATACTTAAACATTCAATAAATATGTATTAATTAGTTTAAAAAGATAGTTTTTTTTAGAAAATTATAAAAGGCTTGGTTTTCTTTCAAAAGGAATAAATAACACTAATAAAACTTTTTCTATTCTTGACAGAGGTGAGGAAAGAGTTTTACAAGTAGTGAGTTGGTTTCAGACTGAAATTAGAGAATTACCAACTAGAACAACATGTCAGATATCCTACAAATACCATCTACTGTGAGAAGAATAACATATAAAAAACAATGACTCCATTTTCTTACACAAGTAAAGGTGACCTATAACAGATTAAGTTCTGATTCAGAAAATTCCATTGTATAAAAGGTGTAAAAGCAGATTTTTTTCCACAAATAAAATATTTGGATTATTATCCTTATGGGAAAATACATGCTTATAGTAATTGATTGAATCAAGTTATTTTCCTACCATAAAATATCTTTACATCTCTAAAATTTACACAGGATAAAATGAAATTAAAGCTAAAGAAGCACTAAGGTACTTTCAAATTATAAAAGCATATACATTTCAAAATATTTATTAAGTATTAAGCATAGTGGCCAAAGCATCTATCTTTTAGTATAATGTGCTATATATGACTTCTAGCATTCTAAGCAAATATATAAAATTTCTTAGACATTTACACTATCATTAACAAGGAAGTTAATGAAATTTATCATATATAGTATTATACTACATTATTCTTTCACATTAACTCAAATTTCTGAAATAAATTATGCAGCCTATTAAATTGCATTATATATATGTAATTTAAGTTGCTTCACTTTAATAATAAAGATAAGTTCTATTTTTAAAATTGCAATTGTGATATTTATATTAGCCTTTAAAATATGTGAAATGTTTTACACACTACTATGTTTAGTACATAAAGACACTCAGTAAATGTTAATATCAGATGAATAATGAAGGGATAACAGATATATATTTTTTTCTTTTTTTCCTACCTACCTAACCAAGATAACTGGTCAGTAAATTTGTGAATACTTATTTTTGAGTACTACTAGCTTTTGCTCCTCCTCATGCTGACCCTACTTAATTGAGCTATATAAATTTTGAATATATTATTAAAATTATGTATAAATTTTACGTAAGTTAGCAAATTTTATTGAGAGAATTCTTCATGTCAAAAGAGCATTTATTTAAACTATAAAAAGATTAAATTTTGATCATTATCTTTTAAATAAAAGATTCAGAAATAACTTGGACAAATTCTTTTTTGATCATGAATTACAAACTGCTTTTCATAAATGATAGAAGAGGTTAACATCGACAGCCATGATGACTGGCCCAAGCTGTTTCAGGTATCAATAAAATAGTCAACAGATATGAGGAGCTTAAGGTAAAAATAGAAACATTTAAATCTATACTTTAGTCATTTCCTCTCCTTGATTTATGTTTTCTTGATTGTTTGCAGGCACAGCCAACGGGTGAAGTAGAAGAGATGGCACGTGTGGCTGAGGCTGATTGTATACAATCAGAGTGATTACGTGGAAATCAATCAGAATTTTCTTTTTAGAATATGCTTGTTCTGACATAATGAGTGACATTCTAGCTAATTTGTATTCATTGCCTTCTCCTTTCACTCAGATCTTTATTTTCTTCAATGTTGTTCTGTGTCCTATTTTCCTGCACATCCTGAAAACGGGGGAGAACTATTTCACACATTTCATTTATATACTTAAAGTTATTTACTAATGTATTCAGAAACAATTCAACTTTATATATTACGTTTCTAAAATAATATATATTAAACAAAACATCAATTGGGCACTACGAATTCTTTTAGACAGGTATCTGGTTGGTAAAATGTAGTAAAACAAGAGAGGCAATGCAAGAATTTACATGTAAAAGAAACTCAGTCAGCTATAGTTGTCTTAAAGTTACTATGCAATTTGAGAACATTTAAACAGCAGTTTTAAATATTGTGACTTAAATGTAGTGGAAAGAATTCTAAGATGTCACCAATGACCTAGAACTTGTCAATTATGCTCTCCTATTAAGTGTGGTTGATATGTGTAATTTGCTTCTAGCAAATAAAAAATAGCAAAGGTGATGGAATAAGTTGACTTACATGCAAAGGTAAAGAAATTTTGCAGAAGTAATTAAACTCCCTAATCAGTTGATTTTAAGTTGAACAAAAGAGAGGTCTTCCTGGATGGGCCTGATCTAATCTGGTGACTCTTTAAAAGAAGTCAGAGACTATTAAAGTGTGAAAGATAGGTAACAGCAGAAAGTTTCTCTTCTGCTTGTTATAAATAAAGAGGCCACTATGCATTCCAAAGCTGAAAGGAATGAATTGTGCCAAGAACCAGTTAAATCAATCATCACCACAGCCTAGGCTAACTTAACACCTTGATTTTGGCCCATGAGATGTGATATGAGCAAAGGATCCAGTCAATGTGTACTGGAACTTGTGACTCATAGAAACTTAGATAATAAATTGTATTGATTAAAGCTGCTAAGATTGTGATAAGTTGCTAAAGAAATAGAGAATTAACAACTTACTTTTTAAAATATGTTATTTGTAGGAATGAATTACTTCATTAATTTATTCATTCACACATTTACACAAAAAAGTCCCTTTACCAACTGGGTATGAGACAAATAAAACACAGTCTCTCCTCAGGAGCTTCTTGTGTGCATGCATAAAGAAGTTAAAGAGAGAGAGAGGAAGAAATTAAAGGAAAGGAGAGAAGAGAAGAGGAGAGAAGAGAAGGGGAGAAGAGAGAAAAGAAAAAGAAAGGAGGGAGAGGAGAGGAAAGAAAGAAAGAAAATTATAGTACAAGGAAATACTCATTGGTTCAAGTTAAAAACAAAAGTATAGATGACTGCATTGAGGTTTATACTTCTTCATTAAAAGGGATTTGTATTCAAGTTCTATTTAGTAATTGCTAACATTTTGCAAGAAGAGGAATATGGTGTGAGTGGTTGGGAAGGATGCAAATACATATAAAAGAAATCAGGATTATGGTAGGTGTTTTTTTTTTTCAACAAGATTATTGCCATAATATCTTTTATACCACTTACTTTTGTAGAAGTAGAACCCAAAGAGGTGTCACCTAATTGTCATCATCTTTAAGACAGGCAAGTTTGTGACTTATTTGCAAAGTTGACTGAGTTTAGGTTATGAAAAGTACTGCCACTTATTGCCTTAGCAATTGGCATAATTAATTGCTCTTTAGGCCTTTATCCACCATACAAGCATTCTGACTATTCTGAAACTATTGTATTGTGAGGAAAAACAAACTAAAACTACATGAAGAGATAGAGATTCCCTAGCAGCCCTCATCTGCTCTAGCATCATTCCTTTCTGCCTTCCCTGCATCCAGCCATCACATGAAAGACTCTAAGTTGGAACCACCAAGTCAAGAGTCTCCCTAGTGCCAGACCTCCCCAAACCCTGAGTTATAATAAAAATTATTTTTATAGTTTTAAAACATTAAGTTTTATGGGTAATTAGTTGTGTAGTGACAGATTGCTTGGAAAACATTCTTCTTGCTTATACTAAAAATTATGAAAATTGATTAGTATGTAAGCACATAACTTGTTATTCCTACAGTGGTGTATATGTCAGCTGCAGTGATTATTTAAGAGCTGTTATTTGTTGCAACCTATTGCGTTCTACAATACCTAACTGAACTAACATATGTTAGCTTTGATACAATGCTAGGCACATGGAGGAGAGCTGATAAATATTAGTTCTTTTTTATCCTCAGCTTGACTTAAAGTACCATTTATTATTTCCTTTATTAACTTTTTATATAAACAAATAAAAGCAAAATATCACAGGGTATATTTGAAGACATCAACATCCTTAGATGTAAATGTCAAGTAACTATTAAGGATGCTGTTATTTCCTCCATAAGACACTAACTATATTTTATATTCCAAAAGTTTAAAATTTTAACACAAAAGAATTTTCTAATGAAATATTTTGATTTCTAAGCAAAGGAAATTATTGTTTGCAGTTTTTGAAGGATATAATCTCTTTAAACATTATTTTTATATTGATTGATTCATAATAAAAGAAAAAAATTTTATATAATTTTCACTTTTATAATCAAAGATACTGGGCATATTACTCAATGTAAATATGTGATAAAATTTTATATTTGGAAAGAATTTAGATTTTCAGGTACTCTTAATTCATTGCCTTATATGTCAATGAGAAAATGAAAATCCAAGATAACTGAATAGAAGCCCTGAAGCTAGTTTGTGGTAGAACTCAAAATTTCAATGCCACAGTACTCTTTCCATATTATGGTTATCTCTTTACTTTTACTTTCTGTTTAGATGTGTACACACTAACTCCAACTCATTTTGCTAATGTGTTTTGAATTCTTTCTACAACCCGCTCTTAATTTATATATTTTACAATCAATTTGAACCTTGAATATGTGAACCCTAAGTTTATGAACTACTTATCTAACTAACCTAATTTTATTACCTTGAACATGCATTTTTAAAACAAAAGTAAAGTTATTTTTTATTTCTTTTGTAGTTATTCAAGGGCAAGAAAAAAAGGTTAAGAAAGAACAGAAGCTAATCTTTAATCAATTTGAATTCTGTTGGACATTAGAAATCTTTACAATCAAAATCCATTAGCTAATGAGCAAACAAGGTTAGGCAGTTGAATATATAAATTATCTTGCTATAGATTTGAAGGCAAAGAAATTCCAAAAATACAAAGTGTTATAAAATTTTAATAAATGTTATAAATATGAATTAAGTATTTTGTCAATGTTCAAATAGATCTGATATTATTATGTTTAAATTTAATGAGTTGTTCATTTTTGTCTAGTATTCTGTGTGTAATATGTCAAGCACTGTGATCAATAGTGGATATAGAGATGCAAAAAACACACAACTATAACCCCGGAAGAAGAATTGACAATTTAGCCATGAATGTATGGAAGTATCCCCTCAGACTGCCCTCCTCTCAAACATCCACTCTCTTCCCCACCAATATCATTCACCCTGTTTGTGCTAGCATTGGTTTAATATTTGTGATTTTTTTCTTCACACAATTACTAATATTTTAGATAATAAGGACTGTCTAAAATTTAATTTAAGAAAAACAGTATTGGAAATACTAACTCTAAGCTCAGCTCTATTTAGTTGGTATTAGCTTTTGCTATTTATTGAACTTCTTTGAAGCAAAGAGTACTGTACATATTAAAAGACTTTGCAAAAATCATTTTATAATTGTTAACGCTCATTGTATATTTGTTATTTTTGTTTTTCTGTTCTTTCCTTGGAGCCTCTAAATTTACAGCTGATCCTCAAACAACACAGGTTTAAACTGTTCAGGTCCAATTATATGTGGATTTTTTCAATAAATATATTAAAAACATTTTTGGAGATCTACAACAATTTGAAAAAATACAGACAAAAGACTAACTTAGAAATAGCAAAAACAAAATTAAGCATGTCATGAATGCATAAAATATATGTAGTATATTTTAATATTTAGTACCACAAAATATATACAAATTTATTATAAAAGTTAAAATTGGTCAAAATGTAGAGACCATATATGGTGTCATTCACAGTAGTGGAAAATGTAACCAATGATAAGGATGCAGCATTAAATCACAACTGGGTAAAATTAATTATAGTAGATACTGTACCACTGTAATAATTTTGTAGCCATTGCAGTTAGCTCAAGTCTTACAAGTATTTGTGTAAAAGTCTGTGTGACACTAATCATCTATTCATGAACAGTGTTTCTCTAGTCAACTGCAAATTACAGTAAAAATAATATTTTATTTGTCACATATTTTTTATCATGTTTAGTGAGATATTATAAACCTTAAATAACACCACAAAACCCGTACAAAATGACACAAGTGATGCTGGAAATGCTCCCAAGAAGCAGAAAAAGGTCATAACATTATAAGAAAAAGTTGAATTATGTGATATGTACTGTAGATTGAGGTGTTCAGCTATGGTTGCTCACCATTTTAAAGGAAATTAATCCAGTGTAAGGATCACTGTAATAAAAGAAAAGAAAATTTATAAATCTATTGATGCAACTACTCCAGCAGGTGTGAAAACCTTACACTTTTTGTGAAATACCACTTTATCACATATTTAAAATGCAGCTTTTATGTGGGTGCAGTATCTCTATCAGAAAGGCATATCTATAGACTCTAACAGGGTTTGAGAAAATGTAAAGTCATTATATGATAACCTAAAGTAAAGAAAGGTGAAGGATCTAAAGCTAAAGAAGTTAATGCCAAAATAGGATGGCTTCATAATTTTAGAATTTTGCTTTAAAAATGTCAAGATAACAGGAGAAGCAGCTTCTGCCGACCAAGAGGAAGGAGACAAATTCCCAGAAGCCATTAAGAAAATTACTGAAGAGAAAGAATATCTGTCTGAACAGGTTTTTAATGCAGACCAAAATGCCATATTCTGGAAAAAAAAATGCCACAAAAGGCATTTATTAGTAACAAAGAAAAGCAAGCACTATGATTTAAGGACAGGAAAGGTTAAGCTACTTTGCTGTTTTGTGCAAATGAAGTCAGGTTTCTGGTTAGGACTGCCCTTATCCATATAGCTGCGAACCTCCAGCCTTGAAGGAAAAAATAAACACCAGCTGCCAGTCTTTTGGTTGTACAATAAAAAGCCCTTGGACAACAATAATACTTTTTCTGGAATGATTCAATTAATACATTGTCCTTGATGTCAGAAGTACCTTGCCATTAATGGATGACATTCTAAAGTTCTTTTAATGTTGGACTATGCTCTTGGCCACCCAAAATCCCATGAGCTCAACACTGAAGACATCAAAGTTGTCTCCTGGTTCTCAAACACAATGTTTTCAATTCAGCCTCTAGGTCAGGGGGTTGTAAAGATCTTTAAGGAGCATTACACATGGTATTACATGGAAAGGAGTGTCAGTGCTATCAAGGAGAACACTGATAAAGAGAATATCATGAAATTCTGGAAAAATTACACTATTGAAGATGTCATCATTGTTATATAAGAAGCTATAGAAACCATCAAGCTTGAAACAATAATTTCTGATGAAGGAAACTGTGTCCAGATGTTGTGCATGACTTCACAGGATTTACAACAGAGCCAATCAAGGAAGTCATGTAAAAGTTTGTGAATATGGCAAAAAAGGTGGAGTTTAGGGTTTTAAGATATGAATCAAAGAAATTCAGGAACAATAGACACCACACCAGAGGAATTAACAGAAAACAAATTGATGGAGGTGAGTGCTTCCAAACCAGAGCCAGGTAATGAGCAAGATGTAGAAAAGGCAGTGCCAGAAAACAAATTGACACTAGACCACCTGGAAAAAGGGTTCTGATTATCTAAGATGGCTTTGAATTCTTTTATGACTAAACCCTTCTATGATGTAAACATTGAAACTAAAGTAAACAGTAGAAGAATTAATACCATATAAAAATATTTTTTAAAAAAATGAAGAGAAAAAAATCAGACAGAAATTATAATGTATTTCCATAAAATTTCACTTTTTTCTTCTGCCTTCCCATTTAACTTCTCCACTCCTGCTACTCCTGACACAGCAAAATCTGCCCCTTCTCCTCCTCCTCCTCATCAGCCTACTCAATGTAAAGACAACAAAGATGAAAATCCACTTCTATTAAATGAATAATAAATAATCATAATGCCAAACATCTAATAAATTTATCTGTTTTGTAAGTTGTATCTGCACGTGACAATCTAAAAACTAGAAAGCAAGAATTGTATGAGATGTTTTTGTGTCATCATCATCATCATCATCATCATCATCTCCTAAGTATTTATGATGTAGAACAAGTATTGAAATGGGTAGCCTATCTTTATATTATCATAAGAATCACATTACTATACAGTATGCCTTTCTCCTGTAATTGGATAAAACTTTAGTATTAGCCTGTTATCACAAGTCTTTTTATAAATTGCAACAATGTTTCCAATACTGTATTATGAACATGACTGTAATACTGCATGCCATAAAAGTTTATAACCATTCATTAGCATGTAGACTAGAGTATTGTGAAGAAATTGCATCGATTACACTAGCCTATTATAAAGCAATCATACTGCTATTTCTTCATTATTAACACATGAATCCTTATACCTGTAAATAATATGAATTTTAATTTTCACTGTCTTTTAATTTTTGATGTCTAATGTTGGTAATATGTATAAAAACTACAGGTTTTGTATCATGTAAGACAATATTAACATAGGTACTAACAGACAATTCATCTTGTTAATTGATGACTTAGATTTATGGCAGTACTGTAAATGTATTTTTTTCTTTCTTATAACTTTTTAAATAACATTTTATTTTCTATAGCTTTATTATAATAATATAGTATATAATACATAGGACATACAAAATATGCATTAATTAATTGTTTATGTTATCAGTTAGGCTTCTTGTCAATAGTAAGCTATTAGTAGTTCAGTTTGGGAGGAATAAAAAATTATACATAGATTTTTGACTAGATAAAGTTTGGCACTCAACCTCCATGTTATTCTAGGGTCAACTGTACTTTGCATATTAAAAATAGAATTTTAAGTTATTTTTATTGAATTAATATAACATGAAGAATTTTGCCTCAAAAAATTTAGTTTTTACTATCTTTCACAGAAATCATGTAATAAACATTGAATGATCGTTATGCAAAGATTTTGAAATATTAGCCTTAAGTCAAAAATTTAATCATACATTTTCAAGTTTAAAATTTTGCTTTGCCCTTTAATGCGGTGGGAGAGTAAATTCTCCAAATAAAAGTGAATAGTGAGATGTTTTCATCAAACATTTCAGAAAATACACACTGTTTTAGAATTCACTGTAGTAAAGTGACCACTGGGTAGAGATTTTGGTGAATACCCAGTAATTTTTACCAATAATTAATGTAAGCACAAGTCATACTGTTTCTCCAAAAGAAAGACTTTCTTACACTTTTTGGTAGAAATAAAGTTTTCTCTCTTTTTTTCTCAATAATTTTTGTAGCCCAAATCATACTAAAATTTTAAAAACATTACAACTTATTTGTGTAACTCTAAATTTGATACTGTATAGATTACTCTTCTAGTATGCCTGGGTCCTTGGCCTTGTTACTTTTCATTTCTAGCACACTGAGGTTAGACAAAGTTCACTTGCCTTGTCAGTTAAGTTTCTAAACTAGATGAATTATATTTTCTGTAATTGAGCTAACCACAGTTAATTGCCTAATAGACCATGCCTACACTAACTGAAAAAAGAATTAATTGCTTGGAAAAAATACATTATATATTTCAGTCACATCTCCACTATCATGCAAGTACAAAGTGACAAATAAAGGCATTCCAGTGATGACCAGGGCCAATAGTGACAGGAGAGACAATGCTTCAATTAGGTGTGCTAAAATTTTTTTACCTTTTTGTAGGTGTTTTCTGGGTATGCATGTAAAAAAAGTAGGTTGTAACTTGAACTTGTTGAAGCTAAATGAATTTTGTATAATTATTTTTTTTCTTTTATTACATAAGAAAATAATGTTATATGAATTTTGGTGAAAGTTTATGTACAATTTAAGAAAATATTTGTAAAAGATGGCTAGATTTTTTTAATTGCCAAGTTTTGCTATTAATGGTTTATTCTTACATTTTAAAAATGTATTTTCTAGTCATGGTATAGTATTTTTCTAAATTTTCTCTGAAAAATTTAAGATGTACCTAAAATAATTTTGTACTTACTACAGCTATTTTTACTACTACATTCTTCTGCCTATACATAAAGAAGTGCCAATACTTTATTTTACTAAACCATGATAATAATTCCAGTGAATCCCAAATTTCATTACTTAAATATAAATGATATATTAAAGAAAAAGTCCAAAACCATTAAATGCATCATGTCTCCCTGCTATTCTCTAAGAAATTTGCTACAATAAATGGAAAGTTGAAAATGAAAGAAAAGCTTGGGTGATCTATTTAAGTATAATTGATAATTGGATCAATCTCAGAAAATCTTAAACTGGCTCTTCTTTAAAATGAATATAAGCTTTCTAATGCCCAGAAGTGTTTTCAACTATTAAATCATTTAGGCAAAATATTTTTTTAAAGTCTGCAACCTTAAGTAAAGACTTCAGAACACAATGCTTTAGAAAAGGCCAGGGAAATTCAAATATATTTGCTAAAGATCTTTCAAGATATTTGATAAACCAGTGAAGCACAATAAGCATGTTCATAAATAAGATCCTATTCATAATTCTAACATGAAGGAGTCTGTTTGTTACAAAGGAGGATAATACTGAGAAAAAATGTAAAGAACATAAACCTTGTTTGTTACCTTTCATGTATCTTTTTGCTCCTGTTTTCTCTTCTCTAGATCCTCCTCTTCCTGCTTCCCCATCAATCCTAGATCAACTCATATTGATACTAGATATTTAAATATTTCTTGTGTGTATTAAAAGTTTAACAAAGAAAAAAGCTCATATTGTTGGTTAAAAGAAACAAATAGAGGTTAAAATTTGTTTATGGATTGTAGTTACCCATATTTATCACTTTGTTTCTTTAATATCAATAGCTAGAGTTTTTTGTACTTGGAAATCTGAATGAATCTAAACTACCACACCTGTAGATAGAGTTTCTGCAGAGTGAATTGTAACCGCTAAGCCTCTGAAGGGAGAGAGTGTCTGCTTATGTTCAAGGAAGCAAAGAGGCAATATGAGTGAAGATAATAGGTAATGAAGTCAGAAAATAGAGGGAGAGGGAATGTGTGAGACCATGCAGGTCAGTATCAGAATTTTAAAGTTTAATCTGAGACAAATATGAAACTGTTCCTGTTTGGGGAATATAGTGAGGATGGGTAATGGCAGAAGCAGGGAAATATCTTGGATGTGAAGTTCAGTAGTTTAGACTAAAATGTTATTGGCTAGGGCCAACCTAGTGTTAGGTTCACCAGAGGAAGAACGCCAAAGGGGTTAAGCAAGGTTTATTGTAGGAGAGTGACAGCGGGCTGAGCCCAAGATGGTTTCAGCCCTGAATGTGAGTGGACTCGAAGCTTACATGGGGCTTGAGGTGGGCTTTTCTGATGGGAATATTTCAGGTGAGCAAATTGTCATGGAAAGGAGGAGAATCCCATTGAAATAGGAGGTAAGCACATAGCCTTGCCAACCCTAATGCAAGGTCTGGACCCTACACAAAGGTAAGGGAGAAGGCTGGTTCCCACTCTACATGGGTGAGGGCAGGGTGTACATAGGGATAGGGCCCTCCAGGATTTGGTAACAATATCAAATGGTTGAAAATGGTTTTATATTGAGAAAAGAGCTGATGATGTTTGCTGAAAATTCAATGTGAAATGGGAGACAATGAGATTCAATGGTGATTTCAAGTCTTTTAACAAGAGCAACTAGAGAGAAAAAAAAAAAACAGGCTTACCTTTGTAACTTTTCATTATAATTGCTCCACCACACACCTTTATCTTTTCCATACCCTTTATCTCTGCTCCCCTCTAGGATATTGGCACTTTGCCATTTCCATCACCTGGAATGTGTTTGCCCAAGTATCTTCATCAATTTTCTCTCATCTTCATGTCTTTATTCAAATGTTATCTTCTCAGTAAAACTTGCCTTGCCACCTATTTTAAATTACATTCCACAAATACATATCCTGTTCATCTTCCCTGATTTATTTTTCTTCATAGCACTTATCCCATCTAACACACCTATTTGGCTTGATTATTTTGTTTGTTGCCTATCTTCTCCAGCAGAATAGCAAGTCTGTGAAAGCAGGACTGTCTGCTTATTTTGTTCACTGATCTATTGACAGAGCCTAAAACTATACAGTAGATGTACAGTAGATGCTCAATAAATATTGCTTAAATGCACAAACTAATTCAGGGAATTAGGAAAGCTGTTTATTCTACTGTGGACTCTGAGATTTTCAGGCAAGAAGATGCCTTTATGGAATATTTTATGAGACAAAACAAAAGACTTTTATCATTGCTTGAGTCATCGTGAAGGCTTAATTATAAGAAGCATAAAAATGAAAGCTCTGGTAGCAGATCTCCCATGAAAGAACAATTTAATATGGGCCCTGTGACATGACTCACAGTTTTTTTGAGGGATTGGTCGGCCCCAAATCTCACTGAGTCTGCACACTGAAGGGAACTCTTGAAATTTCTCTTTTATTCCCCTTTCTCTTGCCATGGCCTTCTGTGCTACACATTGTTCACCACATAAAATGGTGCACAATATCATTATAATCTGATTCAAACTTCTACTCTTTTTCTTCATGCTCTCCAAATTTCCAGTGACTCTAAGCTGCTACCTATCACACTTCCCCACACTTCATGATTAAATGCTTTTACTTTTTTTATTCTACTTAGAAATGCTGTGCCCTGCCTCACTTCCTTGTGAATAGTGATTCAACATTTAATAACCACTTCAAGTATTTCTTCTCTTGTGAAATTCCTGGTATATTCCTCACCCTCTCTGAAGAATGGATTTCTCTCATTGATTCCACATTGAGTTTTATAGTTATAAAATATTTTTATTACAATTGCTGGTTCACATGTCTGTGTCCTGCTTTAGGCTATAATGGACCTGAAGGCAAGGAGCATGTTCAATTTTTTTTGTATAACTGAACTTATCACATAATAACAGCCTATAAAGTTTAAAGAATGCTTAGTATTAATGAATGAAAATGACCAAAACTGATAAAGCTCATTATAAAGAGTTAGAATGAAGACTTCATCCAACTAACAGGAAATTTTCTAGAAAACTGAGCACTTTCTGATACCTGAAATCACATTTTAAAAAGTCATCTCCTTTTTTCCTCATTTCCTTGCATAAAAGTTAACCCAGAAGATTTACCACAGGAAAGAAGATAACCAGTGTTTTGGAGAAGGAAAAATGCTTTAGCAGAACAAGTAGTAGTATTCAGGGATAAAAAATGTGATGCATGATAAAGTAGATATAAGTGTTTATAAAATATATGAGACAGTGATTCAAGCTTTCAGAGGCTAGAAAGTGCAACTAACTAGTAAGGAGAGGCCAGTTGCTGAAGTATTTAAAACACAATCAAAGCTCTTCTAGTTTGATGCAATGCTAGTGATTACTAATTGAGGCTACATTTCTTCAAGGTGATTGTATAATTACATCCAACTTCAAATTCCTGATTCAGTTTACTCATCATACCCTAGCAGACAATGTGGAAAGAGAAAGGAGATGGATGCACCACAGAACATTTTACAGACTATAGATATTGCAAATATAGCTTTTTGCATGATTCGGCTTTACACGTTATCCTAAATACTCAAAACACCCTCCATTTTTGAAAAGGGGTTAATGAAAACATTTATCTCAAAAAATATATATATTTTTTATTTTCTCTCATCTGGGATAGAGTTTTCCATACCCTCCTGACAGCTCGTCAATGGGAAGACATTCATCCTTGCTTTATTTATTATATATCTGTCGGCTTAATATAAATCTAATGCAGAAAAGAAGAAAACATAGTGAGGACTGAATAATGTAAAAATACTCTTTGATGAGCAGTATAATGCAAGGTAACTACAAGTTTTCAAATTCAATATATTGACTCTTTAAATTTCATTTACTCATATTTACTGAAGGATTTTTTTCTAGTTTCTACTTTGGAACATAACTGAGTGGGAAGATATGTGTTTATGTGAATAAACTGGCTCTAATCCCTCATGAACATTTGTATAAATCTGCTCTCAGTGTTAATATTATTTTTTAGACAATTAGAAAATGGCAAACGAAGTGAAGGTTTTAACTTGCCTCACACCTCTTCCCTCCACATACAAAATTCTTAAAGTCTAAATGAATATCTTGGTACATATTTATGTAGATCACTTTTTTTTATGAAAGAGGCTTGCTTGTTCCCCCGTGTGGTTGTAAAATTGCAATTTTACTTTGACATGATACAAATTGGTTTAGAGAAAACAAATTATTCTAGTCTTTAGAAAATGAAATGATGCTGTTGGAGCATAGTAACACGAAAAATAAATCTAGAAGATGGTGATTTTTATCTTTCCAGAACTAGATGGGTTTGTCCTGGATCATGCCTCTGAATTTAGGTCACTGATTTTTATCCAGAGGTGATTTTTTGACTCATATAAAGCAATGGAAACCAAGAGCTGCCATAAAACAAGAATCCATTTACAATCTTTTGAAATGTGTATTTATACAAAACACAAAATAAAAATACTTCGTTCAAGAAAAAGTTGTATTTTTTAATGCCTTTCTGAATGACAGACCAAAAATATAATTTTTAGAAGTGAATAAATAGTTTGTGATTGTCTTTTTTCCTAGCCTGTGCTATGAACAGGAAAGCATGGGAAAATACACTTCGTTTAGAACCTTACTTTAATTTTTAAGTAGAATTTCATTAAAAACTAACATATATACAGATAAATACACAAACCATAAACCGTAAGCTCTATAGTTTTTAAGTGAACATACCCATATAACCAGCATGCCAATAAAAATGACATTAATGAAATATTACAGATCTCAGAATTCCTCTCATACTCCATCCTGCCTTCTAACATCGTAGATTAGTTTTGTCTATTCTCAGGAAGACAACTTTTCCATGCAAATAATATTAGTTGTATTTTAAAGACCTTTTATGTTACTTTGCAGTTTTTTCCAGTTATCAATCACTAGCCCAGAGGCTACCAAATTGAAATCAGAAGAAAATCAAGAGCTTCAAATCAGCTTTTATATGATGACGTTCATGATTATTGAAAGTACTCTGGAAGTTGGTAATATCATCCAGGTTAAAAGAGATGGTTGTGTTTTGATGGCAGCTACACTATTTTGGCCTAACATTAGATTTAACAGAGAAAGAGCTTAAATCATACCATGGTCCATTACAATGTATTAAAGAAAATGGAATGGGCAATGACCATTAACGACCATTAACGACCAGAGAAGAGAAAAACGATATAAAAACGATATTTAAGAATTATATGAAGTTATAGAACATTACATAACAACGTATTGAAAGAGATTAATTTAGTCAGTTCAGAAATGTTGTTTAGTTATAATAATTAGTATACTATTCTCTATAATCATATCTCACAGTTTAAAACACTTAGTGCATTCTTACTGGAAAGTAACTATTTAAGGAGCATATAATTACTTAATCACTTCACTCAAGCTATCAGTATTAAAGGTTGTCAGGAAATGTTTTTACTTTTGTTATAGAATTAATTGAATTTTCAATTGAGAGAAACTATAAGTTTGTCAATATAAAATTGCCACTGTCTCCGCCCTCTTCTTTACCCTCTTTCTACCTCTTCTTCACAGTGTATTATTGATGAATTTGAATAATTTCTGATATTTTAGCTGTCTAGAATAACCTGAGGGGGAAAAAAAAACCTCTAACTAAGCAACTATTGAGTTCTTATGGTAGATGCTATACTCATATTATCTCAATTAATTCACTCAAAGATTCAATGCAGTGAATATTATGCCCATTTCACAATTGTGAAAACTGGGAGTTTAGGAAAGACAAATTTCTCAGTATTATACTAGCATAATTTTCAGAAAAATAATTGAAACATAAAACCATTTGACTCAAAACCCCTACTGGAAGATGCTTTTACATGCTTTTACAGTATTTAAGGCTAATTATTAGGATTATATATAATATATTGGGTTATTAACTTTTACCTCATTCAAAATAAAACAATATTAGTGTTTTTAAAGTATAAATAGTAAATACTTGTTAGTTTTGTGCCCTGGTATCCCTTAATATCTTCATAAGACAGTCAGTACAGTGTAGTTTGATAGTTCTCAAAGTTTGGTATGTGGACCAGAAGAATTAGCATCATTATTGAGTTTGTTAGAAACACACATTTATAAGCCTACCTTGAACCTATGAATTACTTAGCATAATACTCAGAAAACTATGTTTTAATAAGCTCTCAAGATGTTTCTTATGTATGTTAAAGTTCAGAACCACTGATGTATTCTTTAAAAGAATGAACTATAGAGTCATACTATGTATATTTGTATGGGTCTGCAAAACACTAGTGAATAGTTTTGAACTATTTAGTTCATCTTTCTGAATCTCATTATTTTCATTTATGAAGTGTAAATAATAATAGTACCTGTGTTATAGTGTTGCTTTAAAATTTAAATAATAGACATAGAAAAAATCATAGCAAGCATAATGTAAATGATTAGAAATAAATATATTTTTAATAATACAGACTAAAATAATTGGCATCAAAAACATTCACTAAACAACTTAATATTTCTGAATAATTTATTTTAATAATAAAGTATAATAAATATTAAATTATTGAATAGGAATAAACTTTTTTAATAATTCATCTTACCATTTAAAATATATAGATAACAGAAAAGGAAGGTGATGGAAAGCACATATAAATATGATACAGTAAATTACACTGTTTTATGAAGATGATTTCATACAGAATTCAAAGTAGATGCAATTAGTGCTACCAATTAGAACCTGGAAATGATGATTTAACAAACATATGATTTAACAAACAAATCAGAGAAAAAATTTCAGATGAATTTAAATCTTTGCATATAGATTTAATCTTGTGATAAGCAATTCCCAAGTGATAGCATGAATTATTTTTTATTCCAAAAAAGTAGGAGAGCATAGAAGTTGAGAACAATTATTGTAGTAACTAGAATAGTCACTGAAGACAATTAATAAAATCCAGACACATGTATTTAAATGTATGAGAATAACACTTAATGTTATTTGCTTTTTATGTGCAATGCCAGTTTTAATGAGAGTTGTGCTGTACGGTTGCACCTGTGGGTGAGTAATCATAATATTTGTGATGGCAAGTTAGCAATGGGGGAGTGATGCAAAGGATCTGAGCAAAGCGAAACAGATGGTGTGTAAATGCCAAAGCAATAACCATCCAATTTGGGGGGGGGGGAGCATATTTAAGTATCTTCATGTTTGTGACATGAAGTGAGGGCATCAGCTGAAAACAACTTTTCATTATTCGATCCCATAAGCACTGATGAAACATATATCATTAAACAGCAAGTTTGTATAGAGAAGAATGGTGCATGGAAAAATGAAGGAGAAAATTCCCTTTATCAATTTGAAAAAAGAAATAAAAATAAAATGGAAATCTGATTTTTAACAACGTTCTTTAGAATAAAAATTCTTTCCCATGCACTCTCTTAGACAATTCTCACTACAGTACAAGGAGTTAGATATTGCTATTTCCCCCATTTTACTTCTAAGAAAATAAAATGTGTGGGCATTTAAATGATGCGACCAGGGTCACAGAGCTATGAAGTGGCTTAAATGGAGAAGAAACACCTTCTTAGGTTTTGTTCCAAAATCTTTATTTTCAGTAGGCCACACCCTCTTTTAATTATTTAATTCACTTTCTGTTTAAATTCTATTCTAATAAAGAAAAACTGAAGAGTGTCTGCAATCAAGTTAAGAAATATCTCTTTTGTAATTGTATTAGTAAATAAAAAGCGTTTGAATCCACACCATAGAGAGTAGTGATCATATGCTTATAATTTATTTCTGGCCAAAAACTGCATATCTATTTCTAGATAGTCTCACATTTTGAAAAGAGATCATTTTATTCTATTAGACATAAAAGGTTAAAACCTAACAGCATAGCCAGCAAAGGCACTTATCAGGAGCAGCGCACTCCTGTGGTGGGTGCTCAGTAGCAGTACTGGGACTGTTGCATCATGTCTCCACAGGAAGCCAACCACTACAAGATACAGACTCTCAACCCTTGGGATATGGATGAAAGCTAATGTTAGAAAATCCTTACCAGGCTCAAGAAAGCATGGGCTCCAATTAAACCTTTTATAAATATGAAAGCCAATGTTCCTTCTCTTGGTATGTGTCTTTTTACATGGCTACACAGCCTGCATTTTTATTTTCTGTGTGTCTATCGTTTTGATTTAGTCACCTCCAGCATCATGTAGCCAGCTTGATGCTGCCTATGCCCTCCTGATACACTGTGGTTGTCCTTATTTACCTGCCCCTGGATGGACCATTATGGCAGACTGGGACTGCTATAAACCAAATGTTTGTGCTCCACCCTCAAATTCATATGCTGAAGACTTCATTCCCAACATGACGGTATTAGGAGGAGAGGCCTTTGGGAGATGATTAGGTTTCAATGAGGTCGAGACATTGGAACCTTGTGAGTGGGATTAGTGCTCTCATAAGAAGAAACACGAGAGAGATGATCTCTCTCTCTCTCCTTCTACCATATGAAGATAGAGTAAAAAGTCATCCATCTGCAAACCAGGAAGAGGGCTCTTGCCAGGAACTGTGCAAGCCAGCACCTTGATATTTGACTTCCAAGTCTCCAGAACTGTGAAAAATATATTTTATTGTTTAAGACAGTCTATGGCATCTTTGTTATAGTAGCCCAAGATGACTAAGACAGGGAGGTAAAACATTATAGTTCCCAGGACAATCTTTTGTTAGTGACTCTGCTACCAGAAGAATTTCTCCCATATTATTAAAAAAGTTTGTGGTGAAGTTGGATGGGGGGAGAGAGGCTATTAAAGATAATGAGAAAAGTAGAGTAGAGACAAGGTACAAGAATAACCACATCTTTTCAATTGAAAAAGTGATAATATGATCCATTTATATGAATGTAGTTTTGTCCCACTGTACTCTAGCTGAATTATGAAGCTTCTCTAAATAACCCATTATTCATTATTTAATATCGCAACCTGAACATTACAAGATTTCCTTATAGAACATGAAATGTCCTTTACTCTTCTTTAAAAAAAAAAAAACCCTGCAGGTAGATAGGAGGAGATGTTCTATTTGAAACACCATGAGGATTTCAGAGAAAAATGCCATTACCATCACCACTACTCCTTCATGTAGATATCAAAACCGACATATCAATGACTATGTCTGTTCCCTAACATTTCAAATCAGAATATTCAAACATTTTTTAAAGAATTTTTTCAAGTTATGTGTTACACTTTCTGATGTTTACAAAAAAAAATTTTTAATTTACTTTAGCTTTATGTGGTTTCAATTTTTATAGTAATAGCTTTGAGTTAAAACCATTATGGCCAAAGGACAAATTAACCTTGTTTGAACAAAAAGTTTGGTTATTCTTAATTCTAATGCTAAGGCAACCCAGTTTTTTCTCTTACTAGTAATCAATTAATCCTATTGATTATGAGTAGTCTAGAAGAAATTTAGAAAAACTTTAATCAGATTTTGCTTTGTCTGCAACTTATTTGGCATATTAATAGCTATATATTAAATTAAATGTGTTTCCCGAGATCTTATAATGTTTAGATTGCATTACTAAAGAACGATGGATGAGTTAAAAAATGTTCAGTGTCTCATTTGTACAGATCAAGATGTTACAGTCATAATAATGTAAATATCTCTTTTTAGTATAATTATAGAAATGTTTAATTTGATATAGTCATAAACAAAAATTTTGTATAGATATCTATAAAATAAATACTGTAGAGCTAAACATAATATGGCCAAATATTAGTGATTATTAACACTAATATTGATTTATCTCCATGATAATTTTATGTACATTTTCTCATCTGTAATAATGCTATATGAGGTTGATATTTTAGTTGTCCTTGGTTGACAAGTGAGAAAATTAAATCTCAAAGTTGGGAGATTTTTTCAGGCTACCTAGCAAAAAATGATAGTTTAATGTTAAACCCAGATCTTTGCAACTGTAAGGCCCATGTTCTCAAATGTCCCCAAATATTTCTGATATAAATCACATAAATTGGATGTACAGATTTGCCTCTAAAGTTCCAAAACAGAAAAAAAAAATCAAGCTCATGTTTTTAGTGACTTTCTATACTTACTTGCCAACTTGAACTCTGGGGAGTTGTTTGTTAAATTTGTTAAATTTGTTTGAAACATTCACATTATGGGTATCTAGAATTACATGGTTTGTTATTGTTGTTGTTGTTAATGGCAGAGAGATTAAATCATGGAGCTTAGAGTCAACCATATTTGTGTCTAATTTTTATTTGTGCTACTGTAAATTTGTGCTCATGTATAGAAGTGCTGACAATTAAATAACAGGAAGTTTCTGAAGGCTTTAGATTAATGTCTTTTGTCAAGAACTGACAAAAACTGATTTTCATGTCTTATCTTATTATATTTATACTTCTATAGAAAGGTAAAGACTAGTCATTTCCACTGAAAATGAAACAAAACAAAAAATAAAAAGTGCACATATCTGCTCTTACTTTTGTCTAACTCAAATTCTGTTGATGTAATCTGTGTGTGACCACAAATACAACTGGTCTTAATAGAGATACTGATGTTCCCTTGACTTTAGAGTCTCTTTTCAACTGTATAATTTCTATCAGTAGTAACACAATTTTTTTTTCAGTAGGTTATAATAAAAACAATGAACTTATATTTTTCTGTATTTTTTCTTCTGCATCATGTTTTCCATTTTCTTGCCAAATCTTTATTTTCTGCAGAATGTCTCTTATAGTCCCTAGCCCCTTCCCCAGTGCTACTCCATTCTTCTTTGGCCACCCTTTTGTAGATCTCTTGGCAATTACACAATGTTCTTTCAAAGTTCCTAGACTCATGTTGTTAGAAAGAGCTGTATAATAGAAAGTGAGCATGCAGACTTGGGGAAGAATTACTAGATACTTAAATTTTCGAGCTTCAGTTGGCCTCCTCATGGTTCTACCTTAAACTATGGAAAAAAAATTAACATTTTTCTTGTTCTAATTTATACTCATTTCTCTAATCTTTTCTGCTACAGTCCCCCAACTCCATCTTGTTTTCTAGCCACCTTAAAATGTTTTTCATTTTCCAGACAAGCCATTGTGTGTCTGCATTCTCTGCCTACAATTCCATTTTTCACTTGGTTCACATACTTGACATTTTTTCACCCTTCATCACACATTCCAACATTCTCCTCTATGTAATCTTTTTCTCTTGCTCTGAGATAGAGCTCTCTCACTGGGCTTTATTAATTTCAAATGCATATTTAAATTTTAGAGCATGGTTGCATTGTATAGGAATACCTAGAATTGATAGTACTAAGAATTAGAGATATGATATATAAATGGCATATACTAGAGTGTTCAAGGCATGATAAGTATTCAATGAATTAATAGATATTTTGGGAATATTATAATTGATAGATACTAAATACTTCTGGTGTTTTGAAATGTAAGTCATAGGGAACTATAATACATTTCTAATATGCAAATTTGGGTTCAAGATGGCAGACTGATAACACACATTTGTTTACTGATATTCCCAAATTACATTGTGTTTTACATTGATACACAGAAAACAGCAAACATATGGAAGTTAACATGGAAGTACATCTGCAATATGTGTGAGAGACTAAAGCAGAGAAAGTGAGTACTGGGGATTCGGAGAGATTTAGAGTTCATAGTCAAAGATATGCAGACAGTCAATTAGGTTCAAAAAGAAAGTGCATAATCAAAGGTGGATGCTTAAACGGTTTGTGCCAATCATGTTACCTCTTTAAACATCCATCTCCAAAGAGGGGAGCAACTTAGAATTTATAGTCAGTGAGATATGGGTGAGTAGTTGGAGGAAGTAACTTGAATGAACAGTGTGAAAAGAGTCAAGACAGCTAGTGCTATACATGCAGACATGTATTGTCAGGCAAAGACAAAATCAGTTGTACTAAACTTAATAAAGTTGTCTGTTTTGTATGCCCTTTCATTGGACAGAGCATAAAATGTTTCAAAAATGGATTCAATAATAAAAACAATTTCATAGTATGTCCAATTTGTTTTGTAATTAGTAGAGTGTCTGTAATGATACTTGCAAATTCTAGATTCTAGGTGGAATTAGAACTTTCTGACTTTAGAATGTATGCCAGCAGTCCAAGATCCTAGACTACTGAGAAATGATATCTTCAAAATGCTAAGGGAAAATCACTGTAATGCTAAGAATTCCTTATTTAGTCAAATTACTATTCTAATATAAAAATAAAAATGACAGTTTAAACTTAAAAAAATTAAGTAAATTGTCTTTATGTAATTTCTGAAAAAATAGATTGAGAATGTATGTCAGCAAAACAAGGAGTAAAAACAAAGCAAGAATATATGGTAACCCAAGAAGCAGTGGCTCTAACGTAGGAAATAAGTGATAGGAAGTTCGAAAATATTTTTCAACATACCTAGAAGTTAGTTGGTTCACATTAGAACAATGGATTGTGTATTGAGAAGATCATTAGGAAACACCCTGCAGACCCAAAATAAAGAATGTTTTATTCTTAAAATTTTTCAAATATGTGGATGCCATTAAAGATAAAGAAAGGGTGAGGACCCAAGTTTAAAGAAGACTCGAAGAGACATTGTAACCAAATGCAATTGTAATACAATATGTGGTATAATAAAAGACATTATTGGTTCAATTTGCAAAACTGTGCTATGGATGATAGATCAGAATAAAGGGTTCTATCAATGTTATATTTACTGAAATCATAACTGTACTATCTTTAAGAAAGAGAATATCCTTATATTCATAACATACATATTAAAGCGTTAGGAGGGGTAATGACATTTTGTCAGCAGCTTACTCTCAAATGCTGAGTGTGAGAGTGCACACACACACACAACACACACACACACAGAACATGGAAATAATGCAGTAATCAGTGATTCTGGGAAAAGTGTTTCTGGTAGCTCTTGGTATTATTTTTGCAATTTTATCATCAGCTTAAAATTATCTGCAAATAAAAGTTTAAAAAAAAAATTTCCTAATTTCCTAGGAGAAGATTTGACATAACACTATTTTAGTTTAATATTTATTTATGCAGCTTCATTTATTTACTGAAATCTGCCCAAGCACCCTGGCTTCACCCTCAGAGCTTAACCACTCTGCCTTAATTATATATTTAGTGAGTATAAGAGTGAGCACCCAGTGTAAGTGCTCTTGATAAATGCAATATTCTAAGTACTACAGAGTTGTCTTTTAAAATGTTACATTTCATCAAGTCACATTGATGAAATGGCGTTAAACTACTCACAATCCTTCAGAAAACTTAAAAAAAATTATTTTGAGTTTATACTTATTAAACTAAAGAAACTATGAAGATTTGTCTTATAAAGTTTATTTTGTCAAAACGAATCATTACTTTTGAGAAAATAATTATAAAATTAATGGAAGTGATCATTATAAATTATATATTTATAATGATCTTAGAGAAGATGTCTGTATAAAAGATTGAAAACAAAACAAAAATGTTATTGGCTTGAAATTTGTGTAGAATTTTTCTTTAAAATGCAGACTCTCTTCTAAACACTTGAACAGAAGGCATTCAGATTCACAAAACGGTGCTTTATTGCTCAGCCTAGAATTTTTTCTTTCCTCACTCTTCCCTTCCTTACTCCTGAGGCCTTAATACCAACAGATGACTAAGATTCATCTGCACTCCACTTAATATGTGTAACCAGCTGTGATTTTAGTTTTTGATGCTGCCACATGAAAAAAAAGTTTTTTTTTTCTTGAGCTATAGGTGTTAATTGGTATCTTTGTATCTTGCTAATTAAGTTCTAGCAACACCTTTTCTCTCATCTTCGTTTGCATTTAATGAGCTCCCTTGTTGTATTAATTTATTAGATAATTAGATAAAACAAAAAAGTTGTTTTTTTAGAAATGGTTTTGGAAAGTAAATCTTAAATATTCAAAGACTGATAAAAATGTACATTACAAGAAAAAAGTCAGCTCAGAAAGAAATATACTTAATGTTAGCTTGCATGCTCATACTAGCATTTTTTTAACAATGTGATCATTAGGACACATACAAGAAAAGAAAAGACTGATTCTAAAGCCCAGGCAATGACAATTGTTTTGGTGTAAGAAAACAGAATCGCATATGGTATAACATGATGCGCATACCAGAAACCTTTGCATTATTTAAGCACAACAAACAAATTACCAGTTAATCAATGTGCCCTGTGGACTCTAATTATCATTTTTATTTGCATGTTCATTTTTTTTCTAAAATTATTTTTATGCATTAGCCAAGCATTATTAGGGTTTTGCTGTGTATCACGATGTAAAATTTACTGATAAATGAAGAATGGGAAAATAAATGCCACACATTGAAACTGACTATTGTTTAATACCATAGTACTTTCCAGTTCATCAGAAGTTAGGGAATTTGGGAACGAATTTTGAGTGAAAGCATCCAGATGTTATTGATTCTACTCTCTTGCTCCTATTCAAACTATTTCAGTCTAATAGCTTTGTAAATTGTCCAATACCTTCAGAAAAGTTAATAATATCTCTCATTTTGTTTTTTGTCTTTGGTTAAGCAATGAGTCTCATTGGATTGGTATATTGTAGCTGACCTTCTGGAAATCTAAGTATTTAGGTCAAAAATTCACATCTCTTTAAATATCAATTTTGAAGGTACAGCAAACATCCAAAAATTAAAATATCAAGCTATATGAATTAACACTAAATACATAGGCACAAATCCAGTACATATTAAAATTGTATTTGGAGAACAACAAAAAATACATTACCACTGAAAGTCATGATAACATGCAATCTTTCAGATATTCTTTGATAGCTTTGACGATAGAAATGAATACCTTTGTTGCTCAGTTTTGGTAACATTGAGCTTTCCTGCTGGGATTAGCGCATTTTAATAAGAAGCCTTAAAAAGTGTAATAACTAATCCCCCAGGAGATGATGCTGTCAATGCCTTCTAAAATAAAAGTACTAATATTTCCAGACTGTTCATGTTAGATCAATACTTTGTTCTAGGGTAAAAACAGGTGTGTTTTTGTGAGCTTGAAAGCAAGACCATTTTGTCTCTGCTTGATCTTTTGGTGAAAAACATTGAGTAAAAATTCTTTCCATTGTTATTTGTCACTCAGGAATTAGAAAAAAGAGTTTTTCTCCCATTTATTCAAGAAAAACCCAAATCAATAATTGACACAATAATTTAAAACTTCCATTACCATTGGTTTTGCTTTGCCCCCAGTGCTAACTTAAATCCCTTATGACTGTTACAAGTATAAAGGGGAACAGAAGTCCCAAAGAGGCAATTAGAGACAGAGATAGCAGAGCTGTGAGAAGATTGTTTCCAGAAAATATTCTTCCCATGTGTGGACTTGGCCTTTGAAGGAAAGAATTACAACAGGAAATTAGGAATAGACTGGTGCAGCCTCATAAACAAGTACAAAATTGTGTCAGCACACCAAAATATTTCACTAGTCTGCCCTTCCCCTAGGAGGTTCACAGGTGGTATAATAAATGAAATCAGCAATTCTTCCTACATGTCTAGCATATATGATTATTTTGGCTCAGCTGACCATTAGTTATTTGTAAGCCAATGTGTAAATACAGACACTAGTTGAATATTTATGTACAGCTCCAGAAACCACCTTCATTAAATTTGTCTACATATGAGGAATATAGCTATGGGGGAATGGAAAATATTTACTCCAGGAGCCCATAATGTAATGTGCTAAGTATAAATATGTTCTTGGTGTGAGGGATCCTAGAAATCCTGGTAGGTGTTAGGTCCCTACTGATCCTTTATCATTTTCTTTCTTCCTACAACTGAATATAAAACTGAAAAACTGCCTTTAACATTTCACAAATTGTGACATAGCCAGACTCATCCTATGAGAAATTTCTGAAGTTTTTATCTAGACATAACATATTTTATTAGCTAACTTGTAGCAAGTCTCTCTTCAGAGCCCAACTAAACATGATATTAAATGTTCTTTTGCCTTTGTAGAACAATAACAATCTGAAGCTTCTTTGTTTTTCTCTGAACAATAAAATTAACCAGTTATTGAATTTATGCTGTCATTAGAGAGCCATTGTTACTGTTCTTTTAACAAAAGAAAATACTCAAAGAATAAACAAACAAAAATTAGCAGAGAAAAGAATATAATTTATGTGCATTTTTTTCTGGATCTTAGATTTGGAATGTATTCATAGAAAATGGTTTCAATGTCAAAGGCTCAATGCTATAAGAAAAACTATCACCAACAGACCTCTAATTTTCTACTTTCTTTTTATTTATTGAATAAAGTCTCAGGCCTCATTCTTCTTTTTTATAAAAAAATTAATTATAGTGATTTGCCAGAGTAAAGTACTTGAAAAGTATTTGCTAAAACTTGGTAGAGGATCTTCTGAAAATTTTATTTCACTCTTAATTTTTCCAGATATAGTCTATCCTGAGTCTGTTTTCCTTCCAGCCTTAGTTTTCTGAATGACTCAGAGCTCTCTTATTCAAAGCAGCAGATTAATTGTATAATGAATTTTGCTTTGACTCTCTTGAGTCTCCCATTAAGAAACACTAAAATTTTGTAATCTTTAAAGTGTAGAAATGAAATGGCATCTCAACTAGCTACTATGTTATGAAGTAAGCTCCAAAATCATAAAATAATATGTATGAAGACCTCAGAAGTGATTAAATCCAATTAATTTGCCAATATAAATATATTCCAGAATTAGTGAGAGAGTTGTGTTAAAGATTCCTAGATTCCTCCTTTGACCTTCTAGATAGAATAAATACCAGTGATTTTGAAAGCAATTTCCTATAATTCTATTAAACCTCTACCAATCTAGTATGATCCCTTAATTTCAAGAAGTTTTTTTAAGTCATTTATCCAAACTCAAATATGCTTTAGGGATGGATAAGAATTTGCATTTTGAACTTCTCATCTAGTGCTTCATAAAATGTGTTTAAAAGAATGGATAGGAAGTAGTTTCTTATTATTTTCCTATATAATGCCTATCAAATAGTGTATTTAGTCAAACTAGATATATTTCTCAAGTTATAGACTATTTAAATACCCCTAGAAAATATTCACAACATTATTTATTATATTTCTATCTTCTGTACAAACATTATTAAAATAAAATGATATGGTATCTCAAGTGCTTGCTGCAGCTACCTAGGAATCCTAGGACTTTAGAACATACATCTCATTTGTTAGAATAAATATTAATATTTTTTATATCTTACCTTCACTATGATGAAAAATAAGATGAAAATTTAGCTTTTACTAATCTTATTAGGTTAAAATGAGGAATAACAAAGAAAAATAAATAGTTTCGAATCATTTATTTTGAATATGTTAGTAAACTGTTAAAAATAAAACCTTCAGTTGTGTGTAGGAGAGATACACTAATATCTTTACTTAATTTTTTACAGAATCAGAATTTAATGGGAAAAAGAATAAATATTTCAATAAGAAAAGAATGAGGAAAGAACAGTGGTTGTTGTTGTTTTTCAATAAATGGTGTTAGAACAAGTGGCTATCCATAAGGAAAATATGAACTCAAATCTTACTTCATATCATACAAAAATATTCAAAGTTTAATATATACAAACATTTTAAAACTATATTTAAAAACTTCTGAAAGAAAATAAAAGAGAAAATGTTCCCACTCTTGGTCTAGATAAATATTTCTTAGTACACAAAAGCACTAAGCTTGAAAATAACTTTAAATTATATTTCATTAAAATGAAATCTTGCTCTTCAAAAAAGACCATTAAAAAATGAGAAGACAAGACACAGATTGGAAAAAAAAATATTTGCAATGTATATATATGATAAAGGATTTATATCAACAATGTGTAAAGAACACTTAAAATTGAAAAATATGTAGGTGAAAAACTATTTTAAAAATAAAAAGTAATCTTTGAATAAACACATTATAAAATAAGAGCTATGGACAACAAGCGCATAAAAAGATCTTCAAAATAATTCATCATCAAGAAAATTCAAATTAATTTCCATCAGAATGATTAAAATTAAAAATCTTTCTTACATTGCTAATGAGATAGACAATTATATACTTATTGGTAGATAGCCCATGGGACCCCTGGTGCTATGCATTTTGGGCTATGCCAAGAATGTAAGGCTTCATCATTTTATCTTAACTTAGGCCATTTCTCCTGGCAATTAAGTTCACAAAGAGCAAATTGGAAGAATAAAAAATATTTCATCCCGAAAAAAATAAAAGATTTTTTACTGCTTACCCTAAAATGAAGGAAGCTTTCCCCAAATCACTGTAATATCCAGGCATCCATGTGGGTCCTCTGTGTCACGCCCGTGGAACTTCGGGATAAGAGCAAACAACATAAAAATGGAGTTTACCCTGCTTGCTGTACTGTGGATAGTAAAGTTTTTTTTCTCTGACCCAAGAATCGCCTGTCTTTTGCTTGCACCCATTTGTCAATAGAATAAAATCCAGACCGTGACAACAACTTAAAGTTTTGCATTTTTTAATATAGTTAAATATACACATACTCATGAGCCAGAAATATCAGTATTAAGTATCAGTGATAAGTATTTCTTCAAGATAAATTAAAATATGTGCACAAAAAAAAAATTGTGCATGAATTTCAATAGAACTTTATTGAGTATGGCCACAAACAATATGCTCACATAATGAATTACTGCTCTAAAAAAGAGCAAACAACTGGCACAACATAAAAGATTCTCAAAAAAATGCTGAGTGAAAGAAGCCAGACACAAAATGAGCACGTATTCCATGATTATATAAAGTTCTAAAACTTAAAACTAATTCTTAGTGACAGATTTTCATCTGTGGAGGAATAGCCATGTGATTTGTCTTGGAGATGTAAAGTTTGAGATGTATTTTGAGACCTTCAAGTGAAAATGTTAAATATTCACTTAGTTAAATATTATTTTGAGAAAGAACAACATTTAAGGGTAGAGACTAATCTGGACAAAAGCAGGAAAGAAAAATGATGCAGTAGTGGCTGCTGAAGCCAAAGATAAAAATATTTTATGAAGGCCAAAAGGACCCCCAAATTTTAATATGAATGAGTCTCCTAGAAAAACAAGGGCTAGAAGAGTGTGTATTGCCTTTAAAGTCATGTATATCACTAAGCACATTAAAAACTGTCTAAATGCATTGAGGGATGGAAATACAAGTGAAGAAGAATGAGAAGTCCATAGAAGCTGATGAATCAAAAATGGAGAGAAGAAAACTGTTCATAAAACTTATTATAAACAGTTAATAAGCAATAGGGACCTATTAGATGGAATGCTGAGTAGAATTTAATGTTGCTTTCAGTTTTCATTTTTATTTTAATTGAAGAGACTTGAGCATTATTGAAGCTAATAAGGACGATACAGAAAGGAAATAAAGGCTCATAATTTACTCAATACCTAAGAAGAGGATAGCGTATTTGTTTTTGTTTTCTTTTCCTTCCACCTTGTAGAAATAAGCTAACATTTCCAGCTAGCATGTATTGATAGAAGGTTAATGGGCTAGATGGAAGTTTTATTTAAATCTGAAAATATTGTTTTATCCAGTTTTTAGTAGGTTAAATTTCAGTAATAAATTTAACCTACCAAATCTCAGTCTTTCAAAAATTATTTATTCCTTATTTATTGTGCATTTCCACTATAAGTTAGCTATAGTTTTGTCACTTCCTTTCCACTCTAGAATCTAGATTGACAATGTGGCCTCTATTTGAAATATGTGGTTCTTAGGCAAATGGGAAACATATGATAACAAAACAATGTAATAATTCTTAAAGCTCTCACTCATACATGGCAGATGTCATGTTTTGTGAAGTAAAGATTTTACAAAAAGTCCAAAAAGCAGAAGCTTACAAGCAGAGAGAATACAATATGCAAAGACCTGAAAGCGCAGAGTGAACAACCCCTTCAGGGAAAAGATAATACAAAAATTGAGAAGGAGACTAAAGAAAAGAGCACAGGAAACATGATGGGCTACCCACTTAAAGAAAGAGCATATTTGTTGAATAGAAAGCTAAACCTAGGCAAAACACTGACCATCATGATATAGATTATAGGTCCACAATTTTATGGAGAAGTGTGTGGTATAAACAAGCAATCTGCCAATTAGTGTAGAGTGAAAATTATGACCATGGAGTAACAGAGGAAGAAATAGGCACAAATATGCTGAGCATCTTTAATATGGTAAATTGTAAGGTTGGGCAGCATGGAGGGAATACATGGGAGTATTTGGAGAACTATTTGTGAATGAAAGTACATGGGCAACCAGGTCTGGTAAAACTTTATACACTATGGTAAAAAGTTTTACCTTTATTTGGAGGACAGTGTGGCAAGACACTGAATTATTTGGACAAGTGAATGCTGAGATATTAGTTCCACTGTGTGTGGGGTGGGGGAAAGACCTCTAGATGAATAATAAAAAAAAAAAGATTGAAACAATTTGATAATATTTCAAGCAAGTAATTTTGGTGTCTTGAAATAAGTCTATGGTAACCAAAATAAAGTGGAGTGAGCACATTTGAGAGGTATTAAAAGAAATGAATCAATAGCATTCTGTGATTGGTTAGAAAGAAAGCGATGGTTGGTGGTAAATCATAGAGCAAAATTAAAAATGACTACTGCGTAACTTCTGTGGGAAATTGAATGGTTAGTGAAGCCTTTATTAAACCAGAGAATTCAGGACAAAAAGTAGACTGGGAGGGTGTTTGAAGGTAATTTCAATTTTGAAGTTTGAAATGTCTGGTGGATATCAGGTAAATATATTCAGTATACCAATTAGAGTTTTAAGAATGTTTCTTAGGGAGAGAAGAATTTGGAAGTCATCAGCAATACAGTAGTATAGATAAAGATAATTTAGATATGGTCTGAGTTACCAACTATTAATTATGACAAGAAATTCTAAGGTTTTAAGCTAGGAATGATTTGTACTTTAAAAGAATTATTCTGATAACAGTTTTAATAAAAATCAAGACAACTGGGTAAAAAAGTATTCCTCAATAGAGTGAAACATAGGTTTTAACCAAGAGAGTGGTCATGAGAAAGACAATGGGTATGAAAAGGAGTTAATAGCTTCAAAGAAGTTTAAGAGACACTATAAAAAGAACTTGGAAGTGTAGAAGTTGAAGGGGATGAAGGCTGAATTGCTTGGTTGATTGATTTTCCAGTGTTACAACCTTGCTGGGAATGCGTGAGGGAGAGCAGTTTAAAGAGAACCATAGGAAAACCATAAGGAGAAATCATGTAGAAGATGTATATAGGAAACTATAATCTTAGCCAAAAATATGTGGGCATCACGCATATTTGTTATGCTTCGAGCCATGATAGTATGTGAGACTGTACAGGAATAGCATGTAGATTAATAGCATAAAAGGTCAAGGAACAAATTTCTGGAACACCAACACTTATAGAGTTATCAGAGAAAAAATATCCTGCACAGCTTACTGTTGCAGACAATGTTAATTATTTAACCAACATCCATTGACTCTTCCTTCTTCTGAACAAAAAACAAATTTGAAAAAAGAAGCAATATACATGAATAGAAATACTAACCTCATCCATTCTCTTTCACCTAGGAGTGTCAAAGTGCAGGCCTGTCATCATGTAAGCCAATGATATTTAAGAAGAATCAACCACAGGGCATCTTAGAAAGCAATATTTTTCCTTTCCTTATAAAAGGAGACAGACTGGGCTTTACTAGTTTGTGTCTCCTCCTTTCTATCTTGGATTTAAACAATAGGATCCTCTAAAACATATTAAATACTACAGAGTTGCCTCAAGGCAACAAATATGAAAACAAACAACAAAATGATAAGGGAATTCGAGCAGAAAAATGGAAAGTACTAGCCTTGAATTTCTTAACTCCAGATTTCGAGACTAGAAAAAAAAATCTTGTTTGTTAGAACAAGATTCAGTTACTGTAGTATTTTATAGTTACCTAAAGTTAAAGCCATTCTTTACAACAAAAGTACTGAGAAGAAACATTACAAAGTAGAGAGGCACCAAGAGTATACATTTTCACAGAATCCACAGAGGAGAAGTCAAAACTGGCAAGGGTCAATCTGAAAAGTACCCCCATGATTACTCAAGGAGAATGGCACTCTTGCTAGGAAACTTTCAGAAAATGGGGTGTGGAAGTTGGATTGTAGAGAGTTGGAGATGAGAACCATGAGAATTGCAATCACTTTTTAAGAAGACTAATTGAAAACACAAAAGGAAGTGGTTTAACAGAGAAACTGAAAGAATATAGAGGAGGAGTCAACAAACTTAGGCCCACAAAGCCATCTGTTTCTGTGAATAAAGTTTTACTGGAAATAGCCATGCACATTGGTTGATGTGTTGTCGTGGCTGTTTTCCCTATAACAGCACAGCTGAATGGGGTGATAAAAACCATATGATTCGCAGATCCCAAAATATTTACTAATAAGGAAAGCTTCGAAGAAAAGTTTTGTTCTTCCTTTCAGTGTGAGAGTATCCTTGACATAATCACAGATAAAGGGAAAAGCTGCAGATAAATGAGAAATGGTTAAACTACTAACACAACACTTGGAGGGCAGTAGTAGATGAGTTGTTACAAAACTCAATATTAAAAGTAAAGCAAAAGAACAATTTATGAGGTTTCAGATGAAAAATTAAATACTCTTGTTTTTCTTTGTGAAGAAAGGGTTGAGATATCCTCTTAAAAGTAAGTTTAATGGCTAGCATAACACCAGGCTCTCAGATTACCATCTCTGAGAACACAATCTGGAGCACATTGACAAATGTGGTTCTTTAATGAGAAAACAAACACACGTCACATATTTTTACGTTCCCCAAACACCAAAATTAATAAAAGCACTGAGTTTAGTATACTTGGATTTGTCCCAAAATGTTTATGTTTTTAGATGAAAGTTGTGTTTTATTTTGTTATAGTTTCCCTCTCTGACTTCAATAGTCTAAAATAGACCCCATTATCATTATTCAAGAATTCCAAGAAAATAAACATTATTGTAAAACTTCTGGGATTTTCATAATAGATAAAAAACAAAGTAAAATTTTATTATGGGAATAAAACAAGCTCTTTTTTTAAGTTTTCATTAATGTATTAACATTATAAAATACAAAAAGAAAGTGTTGTATAAAGCTATATGTTAAAATAACATAGTTTAACAAATATCATATTTAGTTTAATTCATTGCCATAGGCTGAAAGATGGATATAATGTATTTATTCCTCTGTCCTAGAGGAAGATCATACCTTTTTACTATGCTGACACCAGGATTAACCATAAGTTTGTTTTGGCCCAGGAAATGTGAGCAGAAATGACATATAGCCCTTCAAGAATCATAATGCAGTTTCTCTATTTTTCCCATATCTTTCCAAAAGAATTTCAGTGTCTCAAATTAGTGGCTATTTCAACCTGGAACCAAGAGTAAAGAAGACCCAAGGATCAATGACTTAGAGGATCAATAGTAAATATAGTCCATGAATGAGAAATAAGCATTTATTGTTATAAACCACTTGCAAATTGATGGGAACATCTTTTATTTGAAGGTTAGTCTAGTGCTTTCTTATATCAATTATAATTTTAATATTAAACAGACACACTGAAACATATGCCAAGTAATGCAATGGAACATACTTACAAAGGTGATATACAAAAACAGATATATCACAGAATTCTAACCTTTTTAAAGACACCTGGACATTTGACATAAGCAAAAATAAATTTCATTATGTTAATTTACAGAGAATATGGTGTGTAATTTGTCAAAGGAGTTAGTGCTTTCTTAATTAATTCTGACTTGCAAGGAGAAAACTTTAAATTTGTATCCTGTTAGAGCCTGAATAAGATGGCTAAAATTGTTCATTTTTGGTTCTCTGAACCTCCATATGTGTGTGTATTTATTATATTTTATTTTAGATTCAAAATAATGAGAATGTATTAAATTTAAGACTTTATGTTAGGACCAGGTATTAAATAACTTTAAGAGGCAAAGTTGCTTGAACTATTTTGTGTTGATAAATACTACAAATAAGAATAAAAGCTATAAAAATTAAGTAATCTCCTGACAACTTTAACCCTATAATAAAAATATAAAAATTAACTGTTATAGGGGATGACTTGATAAGTAGAAGTACAGGTGAAAAGGCAATTCACAAAAGCATCCAATGCTGCTTGACCAATGACCCAGAGTAAGATATTCAAACCACTTAAAATATTAATTAAATGTATTTCACAGGTGCAATTTATAATTTTTAATACAATCTTTTCAATACAGATTCATTGTAACTGTCTATATCAAGTAGTAGCTGTATTTTTACTTCATTTTAAAAACTTGGACAGCTTCAAAACCCTAAGAGGTATTTGGTGCGTAGAAAAGTATTCATATGTTATCTTGAGTTGAAGAATACTGATTATTGCATTATTTAGAGATTCAAAGTTTTTTTAGTGATATTTTATGAGTATTTAAATCATGATTTTAAGAACTAAGGCTGAGTTATATGAAACAGCAGGAATGTAGAGATGATATAATGAAAATGAAAAAAATGTCACTAACTATTCAAATGAACTGAAAAGCTATACTAGTGCATGCCTTTGAATATTAAAAGATAGATCTCAAGTCTTCTCAATCTAAAAATAATTTATTAAAGTTTTGTATCAGCTATTTGAAAAATAGGACTTCTCATATATATAATCCAGTGAAGTTCTATATGGGTTCATATAATCTTCCCAAATAGTGAAATCAGTAGGAGCAGGGACGAGAGACTCCAGAAAATACAGAGAAGTTTTTTAATATATTGAGTAATTGATAAATTACTAAATCTACTTTCCCTTCTTTATAGGAGTATTCAGTTATAATTAAATGTTACCTTTCCCCTCATTTATTTATTTGGCATAAGATTTTAGTCACTACTTCAGAATAAAAATCTCAAAGTAACCTTTGACTTTTCTTCACACTCTTCTGTCCCTTCATGAAATTGCTAAGAACAGTTAATTCAGGCTTCTCGACCTGCCCCATGCCAAGACACCAAGCTAGAACATATGACTTAGCCACTTGCAAAAGGGGACCCAAATGCTACTTTGCTCCTGTTGAATCAATTATCAGAATCTTTCAGAGGTTTCCCATTGCCTACGAAGATCAAATCTCTTTATCTAATTTTAGTGATACTATGATTCATTATTTAACCACCTTCTGACCTTAACTTTCACTGTCGCCTCTGTGCAAACTCTAGTCCACCAATCCAGGCTACTGGAACTATCTTAAATATTTGTTAATTCTGACTTCACCTAAAGTTCCTTTCCCCATATAACTCCTATTGAACATTACTCATCTATTAAGACAGCTCAAAAATCTAACTCTACCATGAAGCCTCCCGGAAGAAACCAGTAAGAAGTGGTACTTCAACATTCACATGGCATTATTACATACTGTGATGTTTCAGGAATTGGATTTATTAATTTCCAACATAAAAATTCCAATTGGAAGTTTGTTGTCAAATAATTTATGTCACCCTCATTCACGTCCCAAAACACAACACAACCGCATGTCATCTCAAATAAATGTTGTTAAAGAAATAGTCAGAAAAACATGTTACTAATGGTTTTTGGCCAATTTTGAAAAATATGACTTTTGAATGAGAGGATCAGATAGTAATGACACTCAGTGAAAGTAAATATTGTTAATTACATCTTAAAAAGTTTTTAAAATCAGGATTATATAAAAATTATTTTAAGAATATTAAATAACACTAAATTATCTCACTATAAAATAAGTATATTATTATAATACTAATTTAACAATTCTTCATAAAGCCCTTAGTCTGG
Organism: Macroglossus sobrinus; assembly: GCA_004027375.1. NCBI lineage: Eukaryota > Metazoa > Chordata > Mammalia > Chiroptera > Pteropodidae > Macroglossus > Macroglossus sobrinus. The sequence goes on from PVKZ01002194.1 coordinate 122,600, forward strand.
TACCTGCTCTATAGACTCTGTAAATACTAGCTGTTATTATTATTTAGGCCAGTCTATATACATTGATGGTGAGTACTACACAGTGGAATTACGACCACAATCTTTAGGAATATCTTACTAAGAACACTCAAAAAATACTTGGTAGGTATGAGAAAAAAAAGTCCTATTTAGGTGAATTTGAAATATAGTTTTTAACTTCTGCTGATGTGTTTTTTGAATCACCCATTCTTATTCTAAATCTATCTTAATGCACACACAGAGATATATACACAGATTAAAAGTATCAGTAATGTTATGTTGGAAATTCTTAGTTCATACTTATTTAATTACTTAAATTTCATTTTTTTGTAGTAGGTATTTGTCAATTATTTTTATAGAGGTTTGCTCCTGATTACAGACTAATATTTTCAGTTGATTACCTATGGCCTTTATTGTTCTACCATTTTCCATGGGGTTCACCATACTATCTGCACATTCCCTTTGGGGATCTGCCCTTTTTCCATTAAGGAAGAGGGAATTTAAATGTCTTTAAACTTCCTTGATAGAATTAACATTTGGACTGGAATCTAAGCAATAGTAGGTAACTTTGGACAGAAATATGAAGGTTAAAACCGTACCATTTCAACATATCACCTATCTGTTCTCTGCTACTCTGATAATTATATTTGCCAAGATTTTCTCTTGTGTGATCTTCTATTCATTATAGACTAACTCTGTTCAACATTGTTTTATTTGTAAAATCTGTTCCACCATAGAGAATCTGTTTTGTATTTTAGAACTATATAAAGAGATCCCTACCACTCTACATTGACTGAAATTTGGTTCTTCTTCAAGGACATTACTCTTCCTGGAGTTTCTCCTAATTTTTGAGCCAGAAGAAAATATTACATGGACTTTTCTTTTCATTCTTACTTCCAAACTCTATGACCAGTGTATTTTTATGTACAATTCTAAGTTCAAGCTCCTTTTTCCTCTTTGGTGTCATTTATTGAACCTTATGGAATCCTTCTCTTAGGAATAGTTATAGTTTTTCTTCTCAATTTATTCTGTGTCAGTGTTTAAATCTTAGGATCTCCACTTTTACTGCACAATATGGTGGCCTTGAGCGATTTCTAAAAACCTTAATACTTGGATTTCACTGAAAAAAGATTATGGTTTAATCGGTCTTATAGGGACTATGACCAGTAAATATTTTTAATTCTCCATATAAATTTAATATGCAGACTTAAGAACCATTGATTTGGACTGATTTCACGGATGTCAAAGTGTTATCTGATGATCACAGATCCAAATTACTGCCAAGTCACCATTTATAAATGTATGTCAACTTGGACTTAACAATAATAGTGGTAGTCATTTATAGTGGTTTTTAATAAACTTAGAAATGTTTTGGAAGTAAGAATTTTAAGACAATAAAAACAGATTTCTTTTAGAAGGATTTCCCTTGAGAAGAAGAATAAAAAAGAAGAGGCAGAGAAGGAGGAGAGGAAGAGAAGAATGATAAGTTAGAGCTAAAAGAAAAGTATAGAAATTTACTTTTTATTTTTTAAAAATAAATCTTAGTTGTGGTTACTGAGAGAAAAGTCTTAGTACTAAGTATGAGATGTTGGTGATTCTTAAAGCAGTGGAAAAGGTTGAAATAGATTAACATTGAATAGTGGAAATTGAGATAAAATGAAAATAAGGAGGAGGAGATAAATTTCTGTGATTCTAATCATTTTTACAATTAAGAGTCTGCCAACCCAATAGCATTTACTGTTCTCTAAAATAGCAGCTGAGGTGTATTCTAAATCTTAGAAAATGAGAGTTTGAGATAGATTTTTAAAATTAGGTAAGGCATAACCACATAAAATCATAGCAAATGATGGAGTATAGAAAAATATTTTCTGTACAGCATTGTAGACTCAGGAACAGTTTAGATGGCAAGAATTAGAGCCAATTCGTGTAACTGCAGCATTATGTTTAGTAACATAGATGTGAAGACCAAAAGGAGAGATCATAGAATTATTCTTGATGTGTAAGATTCTGGGTCAGGTAGAGATGAAAGAAAAAAGGTGATGGAATCAATTATGTTAACTAGAGAGATATGATTAATGTTTACCAGAGCCAGGCTGAAAAGAAAAGAGAAGTCTGTCTGTAAAAACTGATAGCTAATAAAAATGAAGGGATCAAAAACAAAAATGGAGGACCTGATGTAAAAAAGTTTATTTATTTATTTTTTAAAGTTTGTTTAAGTTTGGAGGATAAATTATTAAAGAGTCTAGAGATAAACTGAAATCAAGTAATGGAATTCTAGTCCTGATGCAGTTGCCAGCTAACTATATAACATAACCTTGAATAGATCTTTACATTCTATGCACCTCAGAATTTTGATGTGTGAAAATAGTGGATGAGACTTGGAGATTTCTATTTCTATAACAATCCCAATTGTAATATTGTGTGATTCTAAGAATAAATAAATTATTTTTTTAAAAGAAAAAGTTCATTTAGTAGTGCTACTTTCAAAAGAAATTTTTATTTCAAAGGTGACCTGCTCTGTATAATGACTGGAGACGGCCACACAATATCCAACGAATACATTATTGCTTATCTTACTCTATGTCTCTTCAATATATTTTACTGTTGACCACACTTTTCTAAGTTATGCTCTTCCTTTAGCTTCCACCAGATGGTTCTCTCCAGTTTCTCTCCTGTTTCTCTGAACGTTTATTCTCTAGCTCCTTTACTGACTCCTTATTTTTTATTTGTTTCTTAATTTTGAGCATTATCCAAGTATCCTCTATATGTTTACTTCTCTCATTCAAAACACCCTGACACACACACACACTAAAGACCTTCAAGCAATCATTTCATACCAAGATTTTTCTATAGGGCTCAAAACAAATTTCTTAAATTTCCTTTTAAATTTCCACCCATAAATGTCCCCACAAACTTTAAACATTTTTTAAATGAAACTAATTATTTTGCCAATTTTTAAGCATAGTCTTTGTTTCTATTAATGCACTACCCTTCAGTTTAACATACTAAATAAGAAAATGAGATCGTACCTTTATTCTTCTCATTTTTTTCCACTATATTTAATTCTCTCCCAAGTCTGATAGAATCTACCTATTAAAGAGCACCTGAATCTCTTTATACCTCACCGAACACATTTCTGTCTCCTTGGTTTAGACTTCATCATTTGGAATTTGGAAATAGCCTCATTGATGATCTTTTTATTCTCAGGTAATGATCCACAGTGTTGCCAAAATGAATTATGATATAGGTGAAAACAATAATGTTGGTCCCCTATAAAAATTATTTTAGTGGTGCTCCACTCATAATAAAATACATATCCAGCCAACTTTAACTTAGGTAATACAATACTCTTCAAGACCTAATTCCTACTAACTAATGCCTCATCTAACCCCTCATAATCTTGGGTGAACCAAAAAAGAGATTTGCAGTTTTTTGAAAATGCCATTCTATTTTGTTCTTGTTGGTGTTGCTCTTCAGGCTGCTCTGAAGTATTTCTCCCATTGTCAGCTTGGTTTATCCTTGTTTATCCTTCAATCTATTCCAGATTGTGGGGATATTAATGCACTCTAAGAACTACATACTACAAATCTATCTATAACCACATTTTTTATCATATGGCAGGCTCTCAAAAAATATTTGATTGTGATGGAATGTGGAAAGGCAAAAAATATTAATAATGTTAACTCCATAGCTTTGGAAATAAATATGCCTAAAGGTGTAAAGGAGGACAACTTTATCATAGCTACTATGTTGGAGACATTGCCAACAATGTTCATTTAAAAAAAATGTATTTGAATGGACTCTGAATTAAAGCAGATTTTTCTAATATGGTGAAACAAATAAATAAACAAACAAAAAAGTAGAATGTCTGAGGCCAGCAGATCTCATTTATAATAATAATGTTTTAATGTTTGTCTCTCAACATATGTCACCCAGTCTTATAGCACCATTAGGTTATTTTTGCTTAGGTAACCAGTTCTTTGTCACTTGAGATCTTTGTGTTTTAGATAAAACTATCTCCAATCAGAGGGTCGTAGGTGAGTCAATTAATATGTTGTTTTCCCTTGGCCACAGTGATTGGTTCAGGTGTGTGCATGTGACTTAAGCTGTCCAATCAGAAATTCTCCGAGTCAAACATTTTGAAAAAATATATTTACTCTTGCACAATAAATTCGAACAAAGAAGCACTTACTCACAGAAGGTGCTAGCAGCCATATTAGATGCATGAGGAGAACTAGCTTTACTATAGAACCAATATCAAAAATCGGTAAACAAATAGCTAGATAGAAACTATATGCATTAACTATATGCTTTTTGTCATTATATTGATAAATGGTATTGCAAAACAAGTTTGTCTTATTCCTTCTAACTCCTCAGAATAATTTAGGGTCCAATGACTTTGGGATTGACTTGTGCTGTCAGCACAAAACTAATGGATGTTTTTAATACAAAAATTCGTTGACTTAATATCACTGCTGTTAAATGGGGAAGAATATTTGACAAATTGTTTCTTCTAGCTGAGCATAGTCTATCTAAAAAGAAATTTTGTACAAGGAAACTACAGAATATTACATTTCCCCTGAATTCTGTTTCTCATTATTTAAGTATTCTACTGGTTGGAACAAGGCAATATGAAAATAAACAGAGTAATAGTGGTTATTATGAATGCCACAAAAGATAAATATCTTAGCAAGATAACCAGACCGTCTCAACCAAACCTAATTCCATTGTTAAAGTCATTTTCTCTTTATCTAGTATTGTAGATACATAAATCAGAACAAATGTTTCTTATCGTTTAATGAGATAACAGTTTTCTATTAACATTTCAGGAAAAAAAATTAGTGAATAATAAATTGTTTTCCCCCACATTTAAGATATGGATTAAAAAAAAAAAGCAACCAAAAGTTAAAGTCTAGCCTAGGATATATCTACACTTTCTATGAACAATTAAATAATTTTTTCCAGCAATTTTATTTAATTACTTATAGTAATGTCACCTTGCTAAAAGAAGCTGCACATGTCTTTCATATATAACCTATGATCTTTTCTGTGTTAATACATTTTTTAAGTAGAATTGTTTAACTGATTATGCTGCTCAGATGATAAATTATTATTATAAAATTTTCTGAGTAATTAACAAGAAATTGGGCTTAATTCTCCTGCCCTTCATAACATCATTCATTCTCATTGGTTGTATTTGTTTTTTTGTCATGTGTTTTAGGAAATTACATTTACTTTACTTTTCATTTTACTAGCAATTTTTGCTCTGGTAAATTTTTCCTATGAAGTTTTTGCACTTTTAATTTAACAGTAAACTAAACATGACTTTCTTTTCCTATCGTGAGTCATATCCTTGCTTACATTTAATAGTATTTCTTATAAATGTCATTCAAAAACTTCTTTCTAAACTACATACATAACGAGAAAGTCACTAGAGGTTTATCCTTCAGCTCATTCTAGAATGTTAGTGAGGAGAGTCCCATTTTTAATACTAGCTTACAATAGATTTCTTTTAGTATCCCTTATAAATTTAACAGACTTTAACAATAACTTTAAAAACTAGGTTGGACAAATTAAGTGACCTAACCCTTCAGTGATTTAGCCCTTACATTTTAATCTCATAACAAATGTGATTATTACAAAACCATTTTTTAAATCAGCTGCTAGAACATTCACTTTCTGTAGATAAAGCCTTAGTTTCTCTGACAAAGAAATGGATATAAAAATGAATCTACTATTTAAAAAGTAGTTCATGAGTTGAAAATAATACACTTAGAATTTAAGAATCTAAAAAGCAGAAAAAGTATTTTGTTCTAAAAAATAACAATATTAAGAAAATATTACAATTTTACATAAAATTTTTAATTTATAATATAGGTGACTATAGCTTATAATTTATGTCATTCTTACAAAAGAAAATAGTTATCTAAATTTCTTTTAGGTTTTTTCCTCCTCATTTTCCTAAAAGTAAACATTTTTCCAAATTTCTGTAGTCCAGTGCCATCAGTGATTGAGTTCTTTGCTGGCCATTCAGGGAACAAGAAAAATGCCAGTAAATACCTTTGTGTCAATTCAAATATTATGGTAAAATATAAGGGAGTCTTTTAGCTTGGTATCTCCACAGGTACTAACAACAAACTAAACATGAGTTAGTCATCACAGTAACACTGGCTCCATATAAGAACAATAACAACAACTGCAAACACTACTCCCTCTAAGGTAGTAAGAAAACTGTTTTTAAAACAACACAAACAAAAACAAAACAAAACAAAAAAAGTGATACTTGCAGATAAGTACTTGGATCTAAACAAAGTGATGAAAAAAGTATAAAAAAGTTAACCAATTATATATTAAATCACAATGCATAATATATGACTTTTGTGATGATTAATAATTGTATTTCTATTATTTGATCAGCAAAGTCCTCAACCAGGAGGAGCTAATCTTGTGTCCCCATCTCAATTTCCAGTGTGTTTTCTGTTTGTAGAATTCTTTTTCTCTCCAGCCTATGCTGGGAGACATTGGTCCAACTTGAAATGGTTATGTTTTTATTCTCTTCTACCTAGAAAAAACTTTTCCAGTCATCAAAGTAATTTTCTTATTGACTTTTGCATACTTTATACAGAGACAATCCTAATTGTTGCGGTGGGGGGAAAGACTTTGAGACAGACAGCTTAAATTTTAAGTAGGTCTTTGTATTTAACAATTTTATATGAATGACGTGGAGTTTCCAAAACTCCATTTCCCTGAATTAGAATTATACATTGGTAACCTTGCCAGGGCTTCATGATGGGTGGTATGTACTTCCCCAATCCTCTTTTTTAGACTTAGTAAAATATGTTTATGTAGCTTGCTTGACCTGAACTTCTGTTATTTCACTAAAAGAACATTCCGTGAGTTGAGTTGCCTCTATCACTTCAGTCTGTGCCTCAGAAAGACATGATGAGCCAAGTTCAACCAACTTGCATCCTAAACCAGATCCATCCACTCAGCAGAGACAAGTCAAGGCTCACTGAAACTCTGCCAACCACAGAATGAAGAGCTTGAGAATAACTGTTGTTTTAACTCATAAAAATTTGGGGTAAATGATTATGCAGGATTATTGTGGCAATATTTGATTTTAAAAAAAGACTCAAAGCTGTAAGTTTTGGGCTATGTTTCTTAAACTGATATTCCCCTATAACTAATTAAATAATAATTAAAAATAGAAGTATTAAGCTTTTTAAAGGGTCTCTGGTTTAAAGTGACCTCTTCTGTCTGCCATCATCTAATTTTGTTTGTCTCTTATTACCTTAAACTACAATATTAGTATCACAATGTCATAACAAGCTTAAAATAAGTATTTTAGCAGTGTAGTTTTTGACAGATTCATCAAATATTTGCAAATAAATGTAAATAATTCATTGTGTTTATCATTATTATTATTAATAATTATAATAATTATTTATGTTGGTCTTATAGCAGCTACTTTGTCATGGCTGTGAGTAAAATTTTCTATTTTGTCATTTTGATAATATTTTTCTTTCCATGGGAAATTAAAAAATTTTTTAAATTCCTTGCTATTCCTTCTATTAAAATAAGAGGTTAATTCTCTCATCTTGAATATGGGCTTGTTTTCATGACTTCTTGTCCAACTGAATGTGGAGAAAAATTATGTTCTGGGACTTTTAAGACTCGGTCATAAAAAAATCTTGCAGCTTCTTTTTATTCATGTTAAAACACTCTCTCTATAAGGCTTGAGATGCCACATGAGAATTCCAAAAAATCCAACACTACCATTCTAGTGAGGTGACATGGTAGTGTTCTGATATACAGCTTCATCCTAGCCCATAATCTCTGATGTCTCACTAAAATGCTAGATATCTGAAAGTAGCCATCTTGGGTGTTCCAGACTAGTCTGTCTGCCAGCTGAGTGACCTCCAGCAATGCTATGTGGATTGAAAAGATCATGAATAAGTACATCTGTGCTGAGAAGTGGAGCAGAAGAATTGCTTTTACCAGCTGTCAGGTAGAAGTGGGTTTTATGTATCAAATTGTAGTGGAAGATGACAGTGTCACTTGTTAGGAGCTTAATATGATACCCCATAGTTCTCAACCAAGATTCTTCAACATACCCCAAAAGAACAATGATTTTGAGGTAATTCAAAGTAGGCTACAAATCCAGGGATTTCCATTTAAAATCCAGAAAACACTGGATCTTGTCAACTTTTATGACACTCCTACTTGTTATCTCTGTATGCAGGGGAGAAGCCAACCAAGGGTCATTTCCTCTCTGCTACTTTGCTTCATGTTACTTTGCTTCCCTGTGTCATCCATAGAATGATAGTATCACCTGTCTCATGGAGGGATTGTGAGAATTCAGTGAGACCATTCACATTAAAAACTTAATGTCAGGCAGTGAGAATTTGCTTAATAAATATTAAGTATTGTTGATATGGGAATGAGATGAGAAAGACATGTATCACATAAAAGAGTTCAATGATCCCCAAATTCCTCATTTTTTTTCCTACTAGGACACTTTGAACATAAGTGAAACAAATCTCCAAACAGCCTCAGGAAATATGGTTCACTAGTTCTTATACAAGGTAAAGTCTAATTATGAGTTAGGTTATAGATGCTATACACAATGTAAAAATTATTCCAATAATAATTAGTTAATTGCTAAAACAATTTTACTACAAGAGATTTTAAATTCGTAAAAAATAAGCCTCAATTACAAAAAAAAAAAGCATCACCTTGTTTTTTTCCATATCAGAAAAAGACTGCAATTTGACCACAGATTAATCACTGACTCTAAGGCATAAAAAATGCTGTATATTTTAAGGAATTATAAAGTCTATTATGACACAGATACACTAAAAGAACCATTTTCATTAAAGAATCTATGAGGAAAAAAATGAGTCAGAGAGGGTGCAATAAAGCCAAACACTAAATACAAGTTTTCTTACAAAGAACTTTTTCTAAATGGTTTCATTTGGAAGTGCACAATCATTTGACTGTATTTGCAAATCATGATATATATATATATATATATATATATATATATATTTAACCTAAGAATAATATGGAGTGTGGAAATGCTTTCCTATGCAGGAAAATTTTCAATTAATTTTGCTGAGTTTTTGAGAAATACAGCTTAGCGGCTACCTAGCACAGTAACTCCAAGCTACAGCGTGCAAAAATTTAGAAAAGTCTACTGTGTATAGCAATTGTGATACTGCTACATATTATTTACATTTATTGCATTCAGCTAATTGCACCCCTGTTATCCATATACAGCACTTAGAACAGGTTGGCAATTCACAAAGTGCAACAGACGTCACTTAGGTGGCATATCAGTTTATCTGCTTTCTTTCTGATATGCTTTAAGAATCATTCCTTCAGATTCACCTGGAAAAAAAAAAAAAGGTATGGTAGAGGAAGTTCGTCCTATGGTTTCACTGACTTTTTCTCTTTTTTAGCCATAGTGCAATTCTTGCTGATGACCATTTAATGCAAAGTGCTCCACAGTTCTCCCAAGGGGAGTAAAGGGGAAGCTGGACAGTGCAGTAGTACAGCTAACCCTTATTTCAGTGGCTGGTAAAATTACACAGATTTAGTCTAAAAAATGTTTCAGGAACAAATCTAGTTGTAATTCCTCTCCTTTCTGAGTCATCCTAGAGTAAGAGAGCTACATCTCATTCTCCATGTAAATGAGTCCCCTCTGTATGTAAATGGGTTTTCTGTCTTTATTCAAGTGTTGCACAGAGTTGGTGACCAGACTTATATCTATATCAATTGTCTGACTGGAGGCCTTTGCTTTGGATTCTCTTTACAAATATACTCCTTTCTGTGCCTCAGCCTGTTGCCTATTTACACTTTTTTTTTTCCAGATGGAGTTACTAAAGGGTCAGACTTTCTCTGATGCTTTTAGAATGTGGCACTATCTCTATAGATAAGATGGAGTCCATAGGATTGAGGAAGCAATAATATAGAAATTAAAAAAAAGTAGAAAAAAATCAGTTTTAGTTGCTATGAGTATAATATGTAAAATATAGTGATGGAAAAATGAAGGAATAAAACATTATCATGGGAGAATGTGAAACCAGAGGACATTAACTGAGTCTAAAAAACAGGGCAATTTCCTAATAGACAACAGAGAAAAACGCATTCTGAGCAAAGGAAAGAACATAAACTGTTGACAGAGATAAGGAATTATAAAATAGGTGTTTGATTTCTGAAAAATAGGAAACAGGGCACAATGATGTAGGACTTGTGCTCTAGATGAACAACTACATTAGTCCGCTGAAGCTGCCGTGACAAAATACCAAGGGCTTTGTGGCTTAAACACAGACATTTATCTTCTTACAATTCTGAGGGCTGTAACTCCTAGATCAAGCTCCAACAGGTTTCATATTCTGGTGAGTGTTCCCTTCCTGGCTTGCAGACCTTTTCTCTTTGTCTTCACGTGTCCTTTCCTTGATGTGTGCACAGACTGAGAGAGCATGAGAGAAAGTTCACCGGTGTCTCTTCTTAGAAGGTCACTAATACTGCCAGATGAGGGCTCTGTCCTTATGATCTCATTTAATCTAATTAGTTCTTTAGAGGTCCAAATACAACCGAACTAGGTGTTAAGGCTTCAACATATAAATTTTTGAGAGACACAGGCATTTATTCCATACCAGTGACCATTTAATTTATTTTCTTAACTAGAACACATTAAAATATTAAGAAAATACTATTAATTCTTGTACTAAAATAACATGCATAAATGAGAACTGATAGGAAAACTAGAATATATGGTCTTCTTAAACGTAAGGTAAGTGGTAAACTTGGAAGATTAATAAGGTAGATAATAGATTAAAGTGGCCTCTCTTACATGATAAGCTAAATGGTTTGAAACTTACCAAGTGTGAGAGGATTAATTTTTTTCCTATAACCTTCACCCTCTGATGTCATACTCATGGTTATGTTATGTGCATGGCAAATAAAATTTTGGAGATGTAATTCAAGTTACTAATCAATTGAGTTTAAAATAGAGAAATGATTCAGATACTTCAGATGGGCCCAGTTTTATTACATGAACCTATAAAAGAAGAAGAAGAATGCAGAGACCTAAGATAAAGGAGGAAGAGCTTAGAGATATTTGAAGTATGATCTACTCCATATGCCATTGATGGTTTTGAGAATGCAGGTCAAAGAATGTAGGTTGCCTCTGAAAGCTGATGGAAAGGATTCAAGAATATCATTCTATAATTACAGTCTTACATTCTGCCAAAAAACCTGAATGATCTTGAGAGCAGATTTTCCTTGTAAAAGCCCAGGCTCCTAACACCTTGATTTCAGTCTCATGAGACACTGAGCAGAGAACCCAGTCAAGTCCACTTAAACTTCTGAATTTTGAAATAATAAATGGGGATTATTTTAAGCCATTTAGCATGCTATTTAATTCATTGTACAGCAATAGAAAACTAATACATCCAGTATAAAAAGAGAATTACAAAAAATTATGGACAAAGCAATAATATGATCAGTTTTACATTTTCAAAGATTGCCTTTGCTGTCAATATGAAAAACAAATTTCACTAGGAATTGTGATTTCACAACACAGACAGAACACAACTATAGTGATGCAGGTGATAGTTGAAGGTCACAGAGGTATCAAGGAGGTAGTGGCAACACTATTGCAGACTAATTAACCATGAAAGATAGTAAGAAAATGGAGTAAGTCAAATTCTTCAAAGTGTTTGACTAGGAGGATGTGGGACATTCAGAGAGTAGCTGATGTCTATTTGCCAGTAAAGTGATGACCTTAGGGTAGTCACGTTAAGTTTGAAGTGCCTGCAAGATAACAAATTGGATGTGTTTGATAGGCAGTCTGATACATAGAGTTCAAAAGTGGAGAATGATGAAGGCTGGAGACATACATTTGGCTATAATCCTGAGAAAAGTGATCGTTGAAGTAATAATAAAGTAGTAGATAAAATAAAAGTATAGAGTGAAAAAAAAAGGTTACAGGTAATGCCTTGGGAAACACCAATATTTAAGGGATAAAAATAAGATGAGAGGCTATAAATTGGCCAGAATAAGTAAAAAGCGAATTAGAGATTACAGCATCATAAAAACTAAGAAAGAGATTATTACCAATATTTAATTATAGAGAATTGTAAAGCGGTATGTAAAATAAGAAAAACTAATAGTATTTGACAAGAAGATAATTAATAATTATTTCTTGGGTAGTGTTCATAGACATAGGAGATGAAAATTTGTAATGGTATTTTAAAAAATGACCTAGAAGGGAGTGGTTGAAACAGTGAGTATAGCTGATGATAATGATAATGAAAATTATGGTAATTACTATTATTGCTATTATTTAGAGTAGATGAACTAAAGGGGGAGGGGATAAAAATTATTAAAAGGTTGAAACGTAACTTTGTTTATATATGGGAAAGAAGCTAGGTGAGAAAGAATGACTTTAGATAAAGTAGAAAAAGAGAGTGGAGAGGATATGAGCTTTACCATCATAGGTGGGTATACTGGTGTGGCAGAATATCTCCAAATCCATTTACATATCTCTTTGCACTCCCCTTCCCATCAATTAGACTCTTCTCAGACATTCATAAACTTTGATGTGACCATGTGACTGTATTTAGCCATGAGGATGACATGTGGCATTTTAGGGCAAAAGCTTTCATGAAGTGGATATGCTCCATGCTCTCTTTCTTTCTGCGAGCTGGATGTAGAAGCTGCAGCCATGAGAGAAGGTGAAAATAAAACAAATGGAAGCCTGTCTCTTCGCATCATTGCAATGCTGTTTGAGGGAATCACTTCTATTATTTTACAACCTTTATCCATGTTTTAGTCTGTTTATTTCTGCAGCATGTATAAAATGGAGATGAATCTAGAGGAGAGGAGGCGAGGAAAAAAGCAATATTAATAAACTTGTTAGTGGGAACCAGAAAAAGAAGATAGATTTTCACTTTCTCAATAAAGCAGATGAAAATAGTATCTTTAGATCCACTGAGGGAGAACTTGAGATGGAGTAAGGAGTATCCTGAAATCGGAGGGGTTTCAGCAGAACAAAAAATGTGAGGACTGGCAGAGAAGTGGACTAGGGATAGGACTGTATATTGAGCTCAAATTTCCAAGCCAGTGCTTAGGGCTTAGCAGTAATTAGATACTAGAAATTTGTAATCATTTCATGTCTCAATATTGTTTACATGGAGAATGCATGCTATGAATGTGGAAGGTTAGAATAAACACATTTTCTTAAGTATTTTTAATTAAGGCATTAGTAAATAACCTCAGCCACCAAGCCTGTTTTTTTTTCCTAATGCAGAAAGATCCCAAATTATCTGACCCTCAGTTACTGTTTTAACAGTTACCATGGATATATGTAGGTCCATCTGTAATGTCACAGAGATAATTATCATATCTAAAGACAACCTTGTGTGAAATAAGCATAAGCTCATAATAAAATATCTGATCCAGGTAAGAATCTTTTTCTTTTTTCTAATTGCATTAATCAACCAGAAATTAAGATTAATTACATACTCAGTCTATAAACATTTATCAGACATCGGTGGCATAAATGACCATGTTCAGGGAACTCACTAAATTTAACGTCAATACTTCTGTTCTTTGAATGTGGAGAGGCAGCGTTTTCAAAGCTATAGACACTGAAACCCCTAAAGAATGAGTCTTGTATAGTAGCATCCATACAGAATTTGTTTAAAATGCCCATAATGAAAGAAATTACAATATTCTAACCTACAATCAATCACAGAAAGCCATTAAAAAGACATCCCACCATTAAAAAAATCTGTTAAATTAATAAAATGGAAATCTGGTACTTATTTGTTAAGAATTATGCAGTGTGTGTCATTATTATACACCAGATTATCCTTGTTATAGTACTGTTTCTGTTAAAACCTGCATATGCCAATTATCCAGGATACTTAGAGAACATTTTTAAAGCAGGACATAAATACATAAATTATTTTTAAATCTGTGTGAAATTGAAAGTCCACAACTTAGTTAAGTAGATTGAGGAATAAAAAAAAAATCTATATATTTTTAATTTTAATAATAAACTTAAATAAGTTGAGGGGCAATGGGCAAACAAAGGCTAAATTTTGTGAAGTACTTTTTCATTTGCAATATTATTTCTCTGAATTTAAGTTTTCTTATTTTGATTTTTTATTTCTGGCAATATGGCATACTATGTACTGTAACTCATGGTTCCACCAAAAAAAAAAATGCTTAAATGTCATGGAAAATGTATGTTCTATAAATGAATCAATGCACAAGAAAAATGTCAAAATTCTCATTTGAAAACGAAAAAACTGAAGAAAGACACTTAGAGAGGGAAGTGAAATTCTAAAACAAATTTGACCTTAATAAAATTTGCAAAAATATTTTTTCAAATTGGTTTGCACAGCCTCCCAGAATGCAAGAAATAGGAGAGCATCAAGGCCTGAATGGGATGGAGGTCTATTTAGACAAATGCTCTCGATAAGCTGCAACAGTCAGAAGGCTAAACCTACAGTGTAATTGTAGGTTGACTGAAACTAGTCAAACTATTTCTGCAGATGATAAATGGTATACGTCTTGTTTTTAAAGCCGACACTGCATGGAAGATAAACACGTGTACATACACAGATGTACACACATACATACACACACAAACAGCTGCTAGAAATTCATGAGAAAAAAAAAACACTTGCATCTCACATCTATTCTTTGTATGATAAAAAACAGAAATATAACACAAAAAAAGAAGAATTTATTTTAAAATAATTTAGTATGGCAAAAACAATAGAAATACTCTTTGGAGGATTTCACCTTCACTCCTGAACTCATTTTCTCCAGGAAAAATGAACATTCATAGTCAAATATCACCAAAGAAAAAATAAAGAAAGAACCATGAGTGTGAACCTGCAAAAACAAGAGACATTAAAAATAAAGCCTTAAAAAATCAGATATCACAGCAATCACACACAAAATACAAATATATATATATATATATATATACATATATATATATATATTTAATATGTTAAAAAATAAAAGACTAGTTTGAAAAAATACAATTATGGATAGAAAGAAAACATAAAGAATAAACAAGCTGATTTTCAAAGAAACAAGTGTAACTTCAGCTGTAAAAGAAAGGGTAGAATTGAGTGTGACAGTAGGTAAAGAATAGAGAGACTTGGTGAACTAATAGAGCCAAAGAAATTTTCTAGAATGCGACAAGAAAATGGAAAATATAAAAGAGAACCTAAAAGAGAAAAAAGGGTGTAGAGAATTAATCTACCTCTCATTGGGTTTCAAAAGCAGGGGAAACAGAAATACAGAGATAATATATGAGAATTATTGAGAACTGATGACTGACAATGATCATTATATTCAAGAAAGCCTATGAATCTTAAGTGGAATATTAAATGAAAAAAAAAGTCACATCTTGACACATTATAGTAAAATTGCAGAACGCCAAAGAGAAAGAGAACATCTTAAAAATAATCAGTAAGAGAAGACATTGATTTCAAGACAGTGACAATTATATTGACTCTTGACTTGTAAATTTGAAATCGATAACAAGTTTCCTGACTTACATTTAATATCCAAGTAGAAGATATAAAGAAAGAGTTACAGTCTCTCCTCGGAGAGATTGTAGATGAACTACCAGTCTCAACCCATTTTTCTTTTCATCAGACAACTCCATGCATGGCCAGGGACCTACGGGGTCACAAAAGTGTCAAGTTAAAGCAGGGATCTCCAACCCCCGGTCCAGGGACCAGACCACACAGCACAGGTAAACAGAAGGAAAGTGAGCGAATCTTCATCTGTATCTGCAGTGGTTCCCCATCACTGCCTCAGCTCCACCTCAGATTATCAGGCATTAGATTCTCATAGGAGCACCGGTCCCTGGTGCCAAAAAGATTGGGGACTGCCAGTTAAGAGGCTGACAGTGAGGTCCATAGCAGGAAGGGAAAGGCTGCAATTGGAATCATCACATTCCCATCAACAGCAAGCCAATGGACGTTTCTTATGAACCACCTGTGAGCTTTGTGAGTTCAGCCTGAGATTGCCTTAAGTCTTGTCTAAAAAAGGCCCTGGCCAATGAGGGGACCTCTGCAGGAAGGGGCTTGCAAGGACATCACCAGATGGTTAAGGTTTTATGGAGAAATCTCAAGAGGGCAGCCAGAACTAATGCATTCTATCTGGCTGGGAGAACTACCTACCAAGAATCATCAGCCATGAGGTTTCTCAAGTCCCAAGTGTGCCCTGTAGAACTCAGCACAAAAGTAAACCCCAATTTTTTTTTAATCAGACAGCAGTTTATGAAGGGTTAATAAGACCATTTGTGTTCCATAACTCCTCTCTCAATAGTTCTGCAGGAGCCACAGTCTTATTGGGATACTGAGGAGAGGGGCAGGGGACTTAATGCTTAGGAATAGAAAAGTTCACTGCTTGTTCATTGGATTGGCCAAAATTGCAAAGAGAACTTTAATCAAATATTGCTGTTTTAATTCTTATATAATACAGGGGATTGTAATTAAACCAAAGTGAGAGTTTAGGGTAATAAAAGTAAATAGAGGACTTTTTATTATCTGTACATAAATGGCTAAGTCAGAAGATCTACTCTGTATTTCATTTAAGAATCCTTGTTTGCCCCTCAAAGAGGAAGGATTGGTTAAGTAGACAGTTGAAGAGACGTAAGTTAATTTCTGATTGTACTTTTGCTCATTTCTCAAGTTAAATAAATATATTTTTTAACTACTAATTTAATATTAAGTGGTTTTACTAATATTCAAGAAGTTTATAGATGATTGTTTTGGAAACATAGTGTTAAATATTCATTTATTTTATTGAATGCCTTCTAGCTTTACTATGAAAAGAATGCTTTGAAAATAATGAAAACGAAGTAAAAGTAATTCAGTGTCAACCATTTAACTGACTAAACATACTTTATACCTTGGTGGGGAGGAGGGTAGGAATTGGAGAAATTAAAGGCAAGGGTGTCTCACTGAAGTATATCAAATCCTATTAGTCTAGGTATTTTCCTTGGTTGAAAACAGACAGGGCTCCTATTGTCTTATCTGCTTAGTCTGAAATCTTTTATTTATCCTCCATGTCTGTTTCATTTGAAGGTAATTTTATACCTGTTTCCACATTTCTTGTGCTGGGTCATTTTTGCATTATGACCAAGTTACTATGACGTTTGTACTAAATATTTAAAATTCTTACTATGATGTTTTAGCTCTTTCTACACTTAATAGTTCTAGTTATTGTTGTTATCTCACTAAGCTCTCAAAAATGTATTCCTTCACTAAAGAGAAGTGTGTTCCTTTGAAATGTGATCGCCAACAAACATTGACATGAGGTTTATTTTCCTTGTGAAATAAGTCATTTATTCTGGAATGCATACACATCCAGCTGAAACTTGAAGAAAATAAGTCATCTTTGGTTTATGTTTAATATTACCCATTTCTATTCTAATGCTGGTAGGTTAGATTTAAGGTTTAATTATTAAACATTTCCTTCATGATACATTACACATACAGTGAACTTAAAATTCACAAGAGAAAGTTACAAAAGTCATCTCATAGATATACTATAATTATGCTGGGAGCTCAACAGATATTATTTCAGGATCGGAGTGAACACATAGATATATATATTGATTAAGAGATTTCATCCAAATTATTATAGCAGCTCTAAAATATTGTACTTTAAGAATATTCAAAATGGGCATTCTGAAAAGAGAGGCCATTTATAGAACATCCTCCCAAGAGATGCAATACTCTCCCCACCACATTTCTACCAAACGGTTAGGGCTCCTTTTGTTCACTTCCTTTTCACTCAAGAAGATTAATTTATTAAGAAATGCCAACATCCAAAGTCTAGTTCAGGGTTTTTCCTATTGTATCATATGGCACCTTCTATTTTTGTTTGTTATCTTGCTATTTTTTTAATTGCCTAAATCATGATATAACTTTTAAAATCTTTGCTGTTTTATACTCAAGAGTTCCCAGAAAATATAAAATAATATGGTTGGTAGGAAATTTTTGTTAACAAAATTCAAAAGCTTAATAACTGAGAAAATGAGGCACACAAAACAAAAGATCATGCATGGCTATTAGTTTGAGAGGAGTAGAACAATGGACATGAATTTATTCTGAATTGATCAGAAATATAGAAAGACGTTTAGGCTAGAGCTTTTCAATGAGTTTAAAAAAAAGTAAAAATACTGCCTTGTAAGTTAGAAATGTAAAGTTTAATTATATACTTACCAGCCAACATACAAGTGCTAAAATGTCTGTATAAAAAATTACGAGCAAAACTGTTTTGTGTAGTTCACATGGATCAGTTGAGTCAAATGTTTGGCCACAAGCTTTACCTCATATGTCACTAAAATGTCAGAGCCCTTTGGATGATATCAGGGAGGATGCTGCCTTATGATGGAAAAATTTAAGGCAGATAATAATAAATCAAGGGACAGGTAAAAAGCTATATTAATTAAACAACTAATTGGATATTGAAAAAATTGTTTCTCTCCTGAAAACTTCTATTAATTTGGGGTTTCTTTTTGTGTTTAAGGAAGTTTCATGAAACAACATCCTAATCTGCAGTTAGGTAAAAGAGTTCAGGAACAAGCTTTGGAATTGGATAATACATACTTTAAGTTTGCTTCAGACATGAAATTCTATAAGATTTCCTGAGCAACTTTATCTTTAAAAAATGGCTATTGAAATCTTATTTTAAAGAACTCTTTTTGCTTTCCCAAATAAAAAAAAATGACGTGCTATACTTTAAAATTTGTAATATTATTATTGCAAAAATAAAATATGTAACAATATATCATTGATTCAATTTTTAAAATCTGAATTTTGAATTTAAGCTTATGCTAACTTTATACATTGTTTTTATTGTTTTGTTTCTGTGAGGAGAATAACCTGATTGATCTATGAATATAGCTACTTTTTATCTTAACCAGTGGGGCATTATAAAAGGAGTGCTTTTAATTTTATATGAAATAATAATAAATAACAAATATTGGATAATTCTAAAATCTCAAATAAAATATTATTATAACACTAGGAGAAAGGATAAAGATAGAAAATAAAAACTTCCTACATCTTACCAATACAATTGTAGGAAATTTTCTTCATGCTGCAATTTTTCTTCTATCATGAAAAGTTTTCTCAGAGACATAATGGCTACAACCATTTCATTTTCTTACTTATTAAGCAGTCTGAGGGTGAATTGACAGTTTCAATTCCAAGTTATGGTTATAATTACTGACTGCAAAAAATTCCCTGTTGCCATTCATTAAGTAGTTATAATATTTAATTGAGACTACAGGATGTCTACATACAGCATAGCACCATGCATAATTATCTGTGCACATAAAGGAACACTGAGGGTACTCTTACAATGAAGCAGATTATCGAAAAAACTACATTTTAAATTTAAGTTTGACTTTACTATCGCAGTGATTAAGTACATATCTGCATTTTTCTGCAAATGAGGACATAAAACTAAATACATAAACCATAAAGTGGGGAAGGAAAAAAATTTTGTACTCTAACCTAAATGGATAAATGTAGGTTACGTTAACAAATTACACCATGTCTATTTTTTCTAATACCTGTATGAGACAGGAGAGCAGGTGACTGGGTTAGTCAAATACAATCAGTTTAGCTGGTCAGCTTCCTCTCCTTGGTGAACTAGGTAGGTGCTAGGATCACAGGTAGTCTTTTGCCCCAGGCTTTTGCATCCCCATTTTTGCTTCTGACAGAGTACTATCTCCTTGAGTACTAAGAAACTACTAAAAAGAGAGGAACTTGAAAGAAACTGAAACTTCCTGTGCAATGCATTTCCCTTTGAAAGTTGACACATTCCAGGTTAGCTTTTAAGGAGAGTCCAAGATGGTAGGAACCTGCAAATAAAGAAAAGCTCACACACTGAAAAGTCACCTGCTAATAGTTTCCTTATTAGAAAAAGAAATATGAAATTAAAAATATCATTTTGGTGTTAAGAATTTATCATACGATTCCTAATAATGTTAATGCAAGTTGTGGATGTGAAGTTGCAAGAAAGGCCTGAAATTATTGTAGAAAATAAAATTAATCTATTCCTGGAATCTAAGGCAACTGAAATTATTGCTACAATTTAAAATTTTCTTTCCACTTTATATTTGGAAAGTTCTTTAATAACATATTATCAATTTACAGATTACCTGAGAGATACAAAGAAAGCAAACATTTTTATTGTTTTTGTTATTATTTATCTTTATGAAAAATATTCTTGCTTTGTTATAATTACAAACATTTATTTCTACAAGGGTGGAAAGATTATGCTGTTAACAGTTTTAAGTACCAATTGTCAGTACAAAATAGAGCCTAGGAAAGCTACTGCAGCTCTTGGGTCAACACACACACACACACACACACACACACACACACACACACACACACGTTGCTATTGAGATGTAAATTTAGATATTTATTTGATAATCAAGAATTGTAATTGTAAGAGCTTACTTTGGGAAATAAGAAAAAAGGATATGACTAAAATTTTAGGATTTATACCTATCAGTGGGAACTACTATTGCAGGTATAATTGTAGAATTGTAGACAATGTGCCAATAACCCTAGCTAACATTTAATGACTTGTTATTATGTGCCAGGGATTGTGTGACACAGCATGTGAAGAACCATAGAATCTAATGGCCATATATGTAGGAACTTACTGGAAATGCAGAAATTTTGTTTTTGTGATTCATTGAAATTTAATATTTTAATTTGACTAGTACACATTCTTCAGGACACCAAGAAACAAGTAAAAGGAAACCCTCAAATGACTACAGTTTGTTGAAGAATGGTTTTAGTTCTGCACAAGTGGATTCTTAGTTCTAAAAATTAAAGAAAAAATCTCTTGCCAATTTAGTGGGCAAAAATTTTATTGAAAGGATATTGGTCCTATTATAAATCTATAGGAAGGCCAGAGAGGCAGAATCTGCACATGACAGAGTGACCAGAAGGTGAGATGGCAATAATGAGCCAAAATTCAAGCTTCAGGACAGTGAAGGCACCAGTTCAGCCCTTGATGAACTACAATGGTACTTCCACCTGGAAGCTATCATCTCTGAGGGATCTTGGTGGTCTTGTTTTTCTATATTGCTAGCTGATGGAACAGATGGTTGATAAAGTCTAGGATGAATGCTGGGACCCTAACTAGGTATGCCTGGTGGGAGTGAGGAGGTTCAATGCAGGCATGTGCAATGTAGATTTTCTCCTCATCAAAAAACAAAGTAAGAGAAAGATTGTTTCCTAATTTATATGCCAAATATGTGTAGGCTCAGGTAAAAGTAAAAGAGTCACAACTGAAAGGTGAAAAAGCTCTGTAATCACCCACGCCAGAGGAAATTATTCCTCAAGCAAAGAAGTGACTAGTTTATTAGATATATCCTCCTGTCTTTTCCATAGTTTTAAAAATTTGAGTCATTACTTATTTCTAAGGTGTCTTGCTTTAGAGGTGATTCTTCATACTGCATTTATTTTAAGAGGTACATCTGATGTACCATTTAAATACTTTTTCAGCCATGATAACTGAGTCTCCAGAGGCAAGTCTCCTTCCATTGGGTTTTTTCTTCAATCAAGTTAAATTTCAGAGAGACAATATTGAAATAAAAGAAGTTTCAAGAAGAATCTTTAAAATTATTTTGGCAAGGACACTTAACATGACATTCAACCTCTTAAATTCTGACGTGCACAGTGCAGTATTTTTATTTATAAGCACAATGTTGTGCAGTAGATTTCTAGAACTTATTCATCTTGTATATAAAAAAAATTTCATCCAGTTCTCCCCCCTCGCTCAACTCTTGCAACAACATAAATGTACTTGATAGACATTTTGTTAAGTGAAATAAGACAGTCACAGAGAGATAGATAATGATGACAGTTGCATTGCAGGTAAAATAGCTCATAGAAACACAGTGAGAATATACTATGCAAAGAATCACTGCTTTAATTTTTGAGGGAGATTTGCTTTAGTTGATCAAAATTAAAGCTCCTAGAACCCCCCAATATAGCTTATCATTACAGTTATGATGTGTACATAAGTATTGAAGTGATGCTACAGAAATATTAGCAATAAGATACTGAATGAAAAGATAAAGTGTGACAATGAAGCCATTGCAAAATTTTTAAAAATGCTTTATCCTATATAGTATCCTTGGATCTACCTATTTCAACTTTGAAAATATGTATTAGTGTGTAGAAATGTTTAACGTAAGAAAAATAAAGGCACTGCACCATTGTAACTCTCCAAAAGATAAGAATTTAGCTGATCTAGTTATTATAAAATTAATTCTTACCATCTACAACTAAACTTAAAATTGATTTAGAATTTTTTTGGACATGTGACTCATTTGTATCATTTAAATGAATCATTTAATATGTTTATCTCTGTTTTAAACAGGAATAATTGCCTGTAACTTGGCTATTTTAATATGAGGCACTCAAAGGCTTGGAAACTATCAAGTAATTTTATGCAAGCAGTCTGTTTAATCTCTCAACAAATGTTATTGTTTATGAAAAGCAAAAGTTAATCACAAAAACTTAGATTTAAAGATATTTTTTTCACAATTATGAGTGAGAAATAACCTAAAATGCAATCTTTATTTTGAAACTATAATTTTGATGCAAAGGAGTCCTAAGAATACATTTAACAAGAAAAAAAACAATTTCAAGAGCATACTGATTTCATTTTGTTTAAGAATAAATAGTATAAATAAAAAAGACAATGTATTATTAAGCAACACTTTAATTTTCAGGCTTAATATATCTGTTTCTCCCTCTCCACTATTCCCATAAAATTATTCAAGGAAGATGTTACTTTTATTTCACATATGTGATAATTGAGAACTCAGCAAATTATGTACTTTATCTCAGGACACAGAGCTTATCAGCAATAGAGCGAACACCAGAAACCTCAAGATTACTTGGGATATTTCTTTCAGTTCTGAGACTCCTGAGAAGTTTCAGGGTTTATACACTTCATTGTAAGCTACTGTTGTAGATAAAACTTCCAGGCTTTATTGAGGAGTTTATTTTGATTACAGAGTTAAGAGAGATTTTAATAAAGAATATAATTTTAAGATATTTGCTGATAGCCCCTAAAACCTCAGAACACTAAAAAAAAATAACAAAATAAAAAGAAGAGTACTCACCCTTCTCTTAGCTCTATAACACTTTTCCTTAAAGGAAACCTAATTACACACTAAGCGTGGATCACGGGAGTGGGGGAAGATGCCCTAGGGTTGCATTGGTCCTGGGGTTAAAAATAATTTGAGGATTATTATAGTTTCATTTGGAAAGCAAACAGTTTTCAATTAATGTCAATGAACATTTATTAAACAGCTACTATAGTACTTCCTCACTTAACATCATCCATAGGGTCAAGGAAACTGTGACATTAAGTGAAACAATGTATAACGAAACCAACTTTACCCTAAGGGAATTGACATAAACAAGAGTTAAGTTCCTACTGAGTATTTCTTGTCACAAAAACATCACCAAATTTCTAAAGAAAGAGCCACTTTAAATATTAAACATTAAAATAAATGGGAGTTATATATACAATTAAGAAAGGTGACTAAAAACAAGTAAGAGAATTATTTTCCAAAATGCTCATTCCAGGTCAGGGTCACTGGTGGCCAGAGCCTATCTGGACAGCTCAGGAAGCAGTGGGGAAACTCATCCTGGACAAGGTGTCCTTCCATCACAGGGCACACTTACTTGCACCCACACTCACTCAGACTGAGACAATTTAGACACACCAGTTTACTTAACGTGAACATCTTTGAGATGTGAGATGAAACCAGAGTCCCCGAGAAAACCCACCAGACATGGGAGAATTTTCAAACTCTTCATAGATGGTGGCCCCAGCCAGAATCAATTTCTTTTCTTTTCTCAAGAATGTTAGAATAAAATGATGTTGAGTGAAACTATGTTATTCGTGGACCAGTTTTAGATGTTCTGTATACCTAAATTCAACCAGACATTTTCAGATTTCTTTGTATCATGATACAGATAAAAGGTAGGAATATCGTCACAGCACACACGAGTGAGTGCGTGGATGGGGAGGCCAGTAGAGCATGAAGAATTGGTAGTTCTGAAGACTGGCAACCAGCTGGGGTCTGTGCTCCAAGTCTACACACTTGCTGAAAAATGTGGTCTACCAACCATATAACTTGAGCAGCGGCATAACCTGAGAGACTGTCATATTGCTACACAATATCAGGCCCATCTTGACCTCATGAATCAATATCCTTATTTTAACATAATCTGGCATGATCCTTATGTACACTGATGTTTTAGAAACACTATTCTTATGAGTTATCTTCAAATTGTGCTCCTGGGGTACAGGCTTTAGTAAATGATTGAGAGATTCCAACATTTACCCAAGTTTGAGAAGCAGTGAGGAGATTTAGAAAATACTGATGCCGGGGCTTAGATAGATTTGAGGTGTTTTTTAGTCACCCCAGGGGTATCTAATGAATGGTATTGTTTAGGAATAAATGCTCTAAGTAAAATTGTGAGCTGAATATTATTTCTGTTTTAAAGATGTGAAAACTGAGAGACAGAGACACAAAAAGGACTAAGGAAACTCAATTAGTAAGTAGCAGAATTGGACTTAAAGTTTAGACCTTAAACTCACTTATTCTAAAAAGTAGTCTCTGCTGTTATCTTACACAAATTCTCAAGAATTTTAATAAAATTAATCTTAAAATAATTTTCAAGTGATGTCTCAATTGGAAAAAAAAGAAAATATATTCCTGACTAGTATAATAGATCCATAGAATCTCAAGAAAAATGTAAAGACAAAAACACATTTTATAGAATCATTCTCTTTGTAGTTGTAAAAACATCAAAATAATTCTATTTCTTGTTGCATCACATTTAATTTTAAGATAACTTCATGATTATATTAAAATTTTGTTCTATTCATTCAGGTATATATATTTAATGTTATATTATTTCTTGCCTTTTTTGTAAATGATCTGTATAAATTATGTAGAAATCAATCCCAAAGTTGTGAACCCAGCTTTTGACAGGCCATTTATATATTTTAAACACATTTTAAAAACAAATTAATAGTTGATAGATGGTCACAGGGAAAGGGAACACAGTATAGGGAATGCAGTCAGCAGTAATGTAATGACTAGGTGAGGAGCCAGAGGAGAGAAAGAACAATAAGGGAGGTAGTTTCATAAACTATATAAATGTCTGACCAATGTACTGTATACTTAAAACTAATAATAAAATTAAAAATGAATATAAATCTCTAAAAGTTCAATCTCACATGTGAACCAAATTAGAAAGGTTAATTAGGAGAGAGGTTCTGAGATATATTCTCCATTAGAAGTTGGTATTATTTCAAATGCACCTCTCTTTTTAATCTCAGCAGATGAATAAATTTCATAGGTCAAATCAGCCAGCTGGACAGTCAGTGAAAGGAAACAGTTGGTATGGACTCAAGAAGGCAAAATGATAGACAAATTTTTCTTGAGAAATAGTAACAAAATATTTGGAATTAAAAAAAGACGTTAATTTAAATCTCATCCCAGTGGAAAACTTTGAACAAATTGCCTAATCTTGCTGAATATATACTCCTCATTTAATAACTACAGAAAACAATCTGTACTGAATTAAATAGTTACCAGGTTATAGAACATTGTGTGTAAAAATATTGGTATTTTTTTTACTGGTTCTTAGTTTTCTTAGGGGAAGTATTATGATAATATGAAGGTTTGATATCAAGGATTAAGTTTTGTTTGGCAGTTATGGTGCTCCAGACACTCTTATTGACATTCATTTTCCTCAACTCATTGAGACTTGGTGATTCTAGATTTAAATTCAGGTCTGTTTGCATACATGGACTTATCCCAGAATTAGGATTTATTGCTTTTGCAAAGTCAGGCATGAGCTACAGAAACTCAAAATCATTTCCTGATGGTTTGGGCTCTAGTACGCAAACCTTACTAAATGAGAACTAGTTACCACTCAAGAGGAGTTTTCATTTTGGAGGGTGCACCAGTCAGGATTCTCCAGAGAAAGAATCAATTGAAAGAGATAGAAGAGAGAGGAGAGAGGAGAGAAGGAAGAGGAGAGAAGGGAGGGAGGGAGGGAGAGAGAGAGAGAGAGAGAGAGAGAGAGAGAGAGAGAGAGAATTCAAGAAATTGTTTCAGAGATTGGTGGGGACTAGTAATTCCAAAATTCATAGGACAAGCCAGCAACATGGAAATTTAAGATTTCTATGACATTGTGTTTTGAGGCAGAATTCCTTCTTTTCTGGGCAGTCTTCAACTGATTGGATGAGGCCCACCCACAGAATTGAGGAAAATTTCCTTTATGTAAAGACAACTTACTGTAATTATTTATCACATCTAGAAAATACCTTCACAACACTATATACACTAATATTCAAGCAAACAAGTGACACACGGCCTAGTCATGTGGGTGTAAAATTAACCATTACAGAGGAAAAGGCATGTAAGTCATCGCATAATTTTATTTGACAAGGACAGTTCAAGGTCTTTATGTTTTTATTTTTTCTTCTGAGTTCACAGTCACCTCTATTCCTACTTCTTAGAACATTTGGAGTCAGGGGAGCAAAACTGCATCTGGTAAACAAACACGACATATTTTTCAGTTATTTTACATGTGTAATACTTTATAGGAAAGCCATCTTGATGAATATTTATACATATTTTGTCAATTGACAGATTAATCTAGAATGACAAAAGCTCAAGAAATACATTGCATTTTTAAATATATATATTTATATATAATATGCATATATATTTGATGTTTGTTATTTTCTTATTAATTTATTTTTATATGTGTTTACTGAAACTAACTTCTTTTATTTCTACTGTACCAAGTCCCTGCAAAACAATTATTATTACTAATTCAGTAGGATTAGAGTTGAGCTAATTGGCAAATAGGCCCAGCCTAGTTTCAATTGGTTGAGTGAATTCTTATGAAATAACCAACTTCCTTACACTGTACTTAGAGGCAGTGAAAGTTAGAGCAGTTCTCAAACTAGAGGGTACATCACAATCAGTTGGAGGGTTTCCTAGGCTTCATTTCTTGAGTTCCTCATCAGTAGATTTGGTAGGATGTCTTCTACTTTTTTTTTTTTTTTTCCTCACAAGTTCTCAGATAGTACTTATGCTGCTAGTTTAGGAATCACAATTTTAAAACTGTTACTTTAATTTTTAAATGAGGCAGCAGGAGTTGGATTACCTGGAGTTTTAAAGTATAATATTCTACCACTTCATAGCTGTATTGCATTGAACAAGTTTGGTGCCTTCTCTACAGCTCAATGTCTTTGTCTACACAATGGGGAAAATAAAAGTAACTTATAGAATAAGATTATTGTGAAGAATCAATAAATTAATCACTTTTAGTGCCTGTCACATGGTATAATCACTCAATAAATTATGCCTGTTGTTCATACAAATGTCTCAATTATTTTATAGGTGAGAGAAATATCATAAATTCTATAGCATTTGAAAGGTACTTACGCTCTACTTGTAATTATCCAGGTTCTATCTAATATATGTTATCCTGTGCTCTCCCTGTCTTTGGCCAACACAACCACACTGATGACCTAAAACACTCTTTTGGCACTTCTCAAGTAGGTTTTTAAAAAAATTAAAAATTTATAAAAAAACTATAAAACAAATCTTTTATCTTAAATTTTTAAATTAGGACATTTACTTATATCTCAGAGGCACATGAGAATATATACAGTATTTTTTCTCAGTTAATTTTGTTTTGATCTTTGCTTTTTTACTAGAGTCTTGCTATTTTTTTTCTTTTAAATACCCCTTATACGGCTTCTCTAAAATTATACAAATACTTAATTGCTCATAAATATTTCCTCTTAGATGGATTTTTTTCATTAAAGTATTGACTGTAAAAAATACTATTAGTTATATTTGCTAAAATTATTTCTCTCATACTCTTAATTTAAACTAATTTTTATCTAAAAATAGAGTGAGTTATAGATTTACTACTCTTGCTTATATTCATTATACACTTAATTTAAAACCATGCTTAGATCATAAATTAGATACAGAAAAACTTTTTTTGTACTTTTTCTGTCCTCTATTTGCTTTAAACATCGTTAAACAAAACCCAAGGCAAAATTTCTGCCTGGAAAACTTGAGAAGTTTGATTCGTTCCACCAGCTTTATGAAATTTAATTTAGGTTTCTTATTTGAGGTAATCTAGAATATAAACTTACTTTTAAAGAGATCACTTTGGAAAATCCAACTAAACAAGTCAAAATCAATGGTTTCCTTACCAAAAAACCCTGGGGAAAGAATTTTCAAGAATTATTTCATGGGTATGTCTGCTACTAGTTTTTTATGCTTGACTGTTTGTCAGTTGGCAGAAATCAATGGTTCTCTTCACATATAGAGGAGCGGGCAAACTACAAGTTATCAGTTCTCAGAATGTGGATTAAACATTTCACTGCTGTCTCTCCAACATGTGCCCTAAAAGTACCACTTGGCTCAGAATTACAAAAGATTGCATTTAGCAAAGCTTTAATTTAAAATAGACACAGGTGACAGCTCTATTATTTTTGCATGTTCAGATGCACTCACATCTGTTTGTATTTATCTCAGCTGTATATGCACATATTTGCTGTAATTATTAGTCTCAGATGTAGTTGAAGATAAATATCTCAAATGCCAATCAAGGCTAAATTAAATTAAGAAAATCACACTTTTCACCCTCACCCCCTTTGGCCCTGCTTTACTGAGGGAAATTGCAACCACTTAAAAGTTCGAACCTCAGTTCTCTTCAAGAGGAGATCTCATCAGAAGTACTTTTCAAAGTAGTCCTAGATCCATAATCTAGTCCAACTCAACACCCTAGTGGTATTTTCTCTCTCTCTCTCTCTCTCTCTCTCTCTCTCTCTCTCTCTCTCTCTCTCTCTATATATATATATATATATATATATATATATATATTCTCTATATATATATATATTTCAAGTTCCTTATATACACATAAAATGTTTTTAAATTAATTTGATTGCTGGGAATGTGAAAAAGTCTTATGTGCAAAAGAATTGTGGCATGACCCAATTTAATTCTTCTCCTAGTTTCTCCCTGGTCATTTTGGATTATAGGCCTAACCCTGGTTTTTGTTTGTTTGTTTGTTTGTTTATTTGTTTATTTGACCTATGGTTTATTCACTGTAGTTAACAAGTTGCAAAACAGTGGAGCACTGGTTTCACCACTGGTGATCTAAGAGTCAGCATGGAGGAAAAAAATGAGGTCTGGAAAATTTGAAAGAGAAGAAAAAAGAAATAAAATGAGAAGGCAGATTAAGAAGGTGAAATAGCAGAATTTTTAAAGGGAATTTGATTTACAAGGTACACAAAGTCTCACATGAAAATGTATGAAAATGTGATAATTGTCTCCAAACTTCATATAAATGTTCCTTTTGAAAAATCTGTTTACTGCGCTGGCCCTGGGTTAGTTTGCTTTCAGATGGGCAGACGGTATTGCTGTTGTTTTCAATTTGAAAGAAGGCTTGATACGCAACTTTGTAGCTGGTTTATTGGTCTGAATAGTGATTTCTGCAACCATGGCGATGTTAACTTTATCTCTTCTTGAGGTCTAAGGAAGCTCATTAATGAGGAGGCAGCATAGTAAAACATTGCATAGCAACTAATCCAAGAAATTTGAGAGAATTGGACAACTCAAGAATGATGGAGAGAAAATGTGAGTTAATGCGCTTATAAAATGAAGAAATATTGAATAGGCAGATAATAAATGGCTGAGATTTACATGTTTCTGTCTGATCAATACCATGGGAAGAGAAATATAGTAGTTTTAGGAAAAGAAAGTTATATAATATTTTTAATCATTATCCTATTTACTTAAAAATATTTTTCATTATTTTTATTTATCATTTTAAGCACAGATACTCTCCAGATATATTTCTGAAGTGGATATCTAATTATGACCATTGAAGAACTCAGGGTAAATGGGAGTGATAATAGCTAAGTCATTTTCAAGGAAGATAATTAGATTGATTTTGTCTGGTTTACTGTTTTCGATATTGTTGACTGCCTTGCTTCTTCCTAACTCAAATAATTTTTAGCCTTTTTCCCAGACATTTTAAGTTCTCTCTTCAGAGGAATATGTTACTTTCCTTGACACAACAGACTTTGCCTGACATTTACTCTAATAAATAATATTAAACCTTACTCCTGATATATGGTCTTAACTAAGGAAGTAAGACTGT
Source organism: Macroglossus sobrinus (assembly GCA_004027375.1). Taxonomy (NCBI): domain Eukaryota; kingdom Metazoa; phylum Chordata; class Mammalia; order Chiroptera; family Pteropodidae; genus Macroglossus; species Macroglossus sobrinus. The sequence continues at coordinate 152,941 of PVKZ01002194.1, forward strand.
AATAAACCCTTGAGGTGAGATATATTTCTGAGTTTGAATCTGATGGAAATGTGATCATCTTTCAACTCATTGATTGCCATCACCTCATAAGTTAATTTTTTTCATTTGTAAATTTTAGGGGTGGGGTGTGTGACAGGTGATGATAGAGATTCTTAGTTGCAATGCTTATTGAAATATTTGATGATATACTTTAAAACATTTTAGTAATTATTGAGGGCATTCCTTAATAACACTAAATCTGTTCAATGAAAGCTTTTGAAATTATATAAAAGTCAAAACAAAGTATTATTTTCATTTTACTATAAAAACTCAGTGTTTTAAAACATATACTAACTTTTCAATTTGAATTCAAGATAAATATTTTAAAACTTAATAAATTGAGTAAATCTATAAGTTGAATTCTGACCCTTTACAAATGATTAAGGGAATTAAAGTTTTTTATTTCATAAACTTCTACCTTTCTTTTCCTAACCGCCATCTTCACCAACTGGAAATTCATTGACTTCGACCTGGTAGAAGAAACATAAATTTCATTTTTTTATTTTTGCCTCTATTCCCACTTTCCACAAAACAATGTCTCAGCATGAATGATCAAGCTCACCCATTTCTTAATTGTATAGGTACTGCAAATCTTCTAACTCCTAAAATAACACTGTGAAGCATTTATGGTCTTTCAAATTATAACCAATATCATAGTCTCTTCCCTTTCATATCTTCTTTAAGTTGATATTGTCTATACAAAAAAGTTTTCAGTCTGAATTGTAGAACATTACTGATAGTGAGGCTATTTTATACGTTGTACAGACTTTCTGCCAAAATAAAGTGTTAATAAAAACGTATTTGACAATATTTTTTATGGTAAAGATCACAACCTGACACAGAACCATCTTTTTTGAAAGGAACAGAACCTCCAGATAGATACAAATAAGATAAGAAAAAGTAGACATATGTTAAATCATGGAACAGCAAAGAGGATACTTTATGGAAATGAAGTCACAAGATAATAATTTGAATTTGACAAGGTGATAATTAAAGTCCCCAGATAGATTTTTTCCACATCTGTATGCCTTTCAGTAAAGTTGGTTAGCATATTAACTTTGGTGGAGAATACTAAAAAATATTCATGGGATGTAAAACTGCAAATTATTATTCATTTCAATATGTATAATAAGTATAACAAAATGCAGTGCATATAATATTACACAAGAAGTACTAAATTCTACTATGAACATTTTTAGAGCACAGACAAGACCCTTAGATGACAGTTTTGGTCTTGAAATATTCAAGACACTTAAGTATGAATTATCATTTTCACAGTTTCAATAAAATTTTGCATATCTTCAATGTTCTTTATGGCTAATAATTTCTTATTTTGAATGACTAATTGTAATATTATGTATTTGGATATGTGCACATAAACATCTGTACACACATATATATGTATATGCATATACATACTTACTTAATGTAAATTAATTGATTTTTAAAATATTTTCCTCTAGAGGAAAACTAGAATTCAGTGACCAGAGAAGAGAATGTAAAAGTGCGACTGAAAAAAAAAAGAAATTAATAACCGTCATAAGTAATCATTTCAAATAGCAATCCAATATATTAATTCTCTTCTTTATAAGTTAATTTTATTGCACACATATTTGAATTTAGACATATGAGAAACCATTTTTAATACGATGATATTAAAACACTATATACAATTTTTGGGAAGAACTGTTATGTGTGCCCACACACTGTGGGTAGATGTCATACTTGAGAACTTTGGACTTGGGTGTTTAATACAAAGACTATTTCTGTCATATGGCATTTAAATATAATAAATGAATCACTATGTGGATAGACGTGTAACCATTTGCCACCTATGAAAAAGCATACAAAGAATATGAAGAAAGAGATTTTAAAATACATCATCATTTACGTTGATGACATTTTTATATACATAAAATATTCTCATGGCTTTGAATAAAATTACCAGTTTCGTATATGCAGCAAATATCACAATGAACAATGCAGGGAAACTCCGGTCTGTAGTCAATGGGCAATCAACGTGAAACCTGACGTCCTTCTTCTGGAATGTTAGCTAGAGCCGGAAAGAAAAAGAACATGATTACAAAAACGAGGATCATTTAAGAGACCAAATTTAATATAAAATTATGTTAGAATGAGGAAAAAAATATGATTTTGAAAAAGTTTTGACAAGTCCACTCAAGGAAAACTAAGTTTTACCTGAAGAACAAGAGAGAGAGAGAAAGAGAGAAAGAGAGAGGGACGAAGGGATGGAGGGAAGGACAACGAGAGAGAGAGAGAGAGAGAGAGAGAGAGAGAGAGAGAGAGAGAGAGAGAGAGAGAGAGAGAGAGAGAGAGAGAGAGAGAGAGAGAGAGTAAGAGAGAGAGAGGCGGAGGGCGTGGTGGGGACACATCAGAAGCAAGAGCATGGTAGAAGAAGGGAATATGACTGAAGGATACATTTTTCAAACATGAACATTTTGACAAACAAGGAAGAAAAGGAATTTAAAGTTTAATGTTACAAGAGATTTAGGAGAAACCTTTCTTGCAGATTAAATGAAATCTCTAGGTGTCCTAAACAGTGCAAATTATATGTACATTTATGTAGAAATTTCAGATCACACATAGCTGGTGATGCCTCCGGAAGAGAGAGTAATGTCACACTTTCTCTGCAGGTGACTGGAAATGTCTCCTTAGCTTCCTAGATTCTGGGTTGTGCTCAGGATTCTGGCATATGGAAATGCACTTTGCTGATCCCCATGATGAATTAATGAGAAAGGAGTCTCTTTGCTTCAATATTTTGTTCATATTTTGTCTTTTTATTTTTCTATAAAATTTTATTTTTTCACTAGGCAAACCACAACTAATTGTTGATTTCTACTTAATCACCACCATCATCAACTGGCCAGCTCCTCAGAGGAGCAAGCCCATTAAAGTTTCCCCAGAAAACAGGAAGGGAAAAATTAAAATTCACTAATTCTAAAAAACTGTGTGTCTTGTATCATATGTTCAGCTGTCAGATATCTATCTCTCTAAGAGCCATGAGTATTCCATAGGTACAGCCAAAGGAGAACATTTGATCTATTATATGAATGAATATTAATTTTTAAAAATATGTTTTGGAGAAAGATAAAAAAAAACATATATTTTTTTGTACCTAATGACTCTTCATTTTTCCTACTTGTACTCTTTCTTCTACCTCAGAGATGATTTTCTCTCAACTGACCTTTTATTTGTATGAAGTATTCAACTTTTATATTACACAGTTTGTACTTTTTTGTTCATTCATATTTTAAAATTTAACTGCTGCTATTATTCATCCCAACTTTGTGTCCAGGGTATATGTACATAATCACCGATCTTTTCATCACTATCTTTTTAGCATTAGTAAATTAAACATTTTTTATTTTATTCTAACTTTTGGATAATTTATATTTTTATATATTTCTTTTCATTTGACGGTTAGAGCATCTTTCAGTGTATGATACAAACTATTGTATTCATTGTAAATTTGACTATTACCAAGTACAATATTGCTTAAGGTTATAATTTTTATGTTAATGATTACCCCAGGTATTCAGGTTTCATTGACAGTATAAGAAAAGACAAACATCTAGGTAACGTGAACTGGCTAATCAGAAAACACATAAGCTGCCAAAATCATAACTTGGTACTTTTAAACATGTTCACAGGAAGTAAACTCATTTTAGGTTTTCTAGATTTTACTTAAAGTAGTTTTCTATCTCTTTAAAAAACTTCTAATTTTTGCAGTATTATCCATTTTAATACAATTGTTTTTTGTTCTTTCATCTGTGTTTCTATATATATGTTTTCATGTAGGTGACCTGTCCATAAGAGTAACTATTCTGTGGATGAGCTAATTACTAAGGAATTCAGTAAAATAAAATCTTCCTTGTCACTAGAGAAGAGTATTTGCAGTTATCATCCATATATCATTTGATTCTCACCAGCTTTGATAGCTTTCATCAGCCTATTTGCCCCTGAGTTTTTTAAAATTAGCCATACTTTTTCATAGTTCTATTACTTTAAATATTTTGTAGTGGAAGAGCCTGGTTGAAACTAGATCTCCTGAAAAACTTTTAAACATATCAATGACTATGAGATAAAAAATACTTCCACTTCGGCCAGTCAGCTAGGTATCTCTTCCCATAAAAGTAACTTGAATTGACCATTGCAAACCCACTGTTCTTTTGTTTTGGAAATAAAGAAAAATGTAATGAGTTGTTTGGTTATATAAACCAAAAAAAATCAAAATTTTCCTTAGAAACATGTCAGTTTAAAAAAAAAATCAGGAACGAACCATTTATGTTTCTCTGGATACTACAAATAGCTTTCTGGTAAGAAATCAGTCAAAGGAAACTCCGCTGATAATTTGGCCCTTAAAATACACAAAAAACAAAACAAAACAAACAAACAAACAAAAAACTGGGGGCAAGAGGGGTGATGACTAGTATTGAAACCCCTGTGGAGGAGATGTAGTTTAAGAATTCTTAAAGCTGTCAAATGTAATATCCAATTTACTGTTCTTAACTCTTCATTTCTTAATGTAATGTGATGACACTTCCATCCCCTTTGCCCTATGACCTTGCAAGCTTTTAGGAATGTATGTTGATTGCACATCCCTTGGCCATTGTGTCTGGCCTTAATGATTGATTTGCTTTGGCCAATGGAAATTTAGCAGACATGATGTGAGTAGAGGCTTTAAGTGAATTTTGCAAAGTCTTGTTCTGTGTTTCTGCTATTTGCCAGGAGAAGAACACGCTCCATGTCACTATGGGTACCAGAATGAGAAGATGGTTGTAGCTGAGCTAGACCTAACTCATAGCCTAGAGGCAGTTCAGCCAATCCCAGCAGCCTCCGGCTCAGCCACATCTGACCAGTGGACCATGAGCAAGATCCTTCTGTTGATGCAAGTCTCTGAGCTTTGTGATTATTTATAACAGAGCATTATGCAGTAAAATCTTGACTAATGGGATGCTTTCTGCATGGGTTTCATAATCTGTTTCCTTCAAGCTTCTATTAAAGTCATACTCACGGAAAGAGTGATTTTAGCTGTGTTGTTGTGCCCGTGGGATGGGGTCCAACCTTAAAGTAATGATGCATAGTGAGTGGGAGCAGAGTCTGCCCAAGGAGGGCAGAACAAAGAAAACAAAGCGTGAGGGTGGAAAAATGCTTCAGGCTTCTGGAATCAAATAGTTTGCTAAAGTCAAGCGGCAACTACCATACACAAAGTTGTGGTACGTGTAAGCATCTTTTAGGGGTTCTCAAACATATGTGGAGAGACACCCCATAAAAGACTAGATTTTCTGTCATAATACACAAAAGGACATGGGCTATTGCTATTTAGGCATTAAAGGGAAGCATAACCCACCCCTGAAGGCAGAATAAGTGTGGGACACCTGGATTACATTTATATAAATCTTTTCACTGTACAATTCAACCTTCTAAGCACGATGCAAAGTAGCATATCCAATCTATTAAGCACAGTGCCTCTTAACTCATAATATATTGCATATAGCAATCCTGCCACAACCACCAGCATTTATTGAGCTTTTTCCACTAGGCTGGACAAAAAGTTTTTTCAGCTTTTAACTCATTTACAGACTTATTAGATAAATCATTTTATTATCTCTATTTCAAAACTGAGTAAATTGTAGCTTAGAAAAGTTTAGTAGCTTGTCTAAATACAGCAGCCAAAAATGACTTATTATTTCTTACATAACATATTTTGCTGTTTTTTTCTTTTATCCTTGACCCTACAGCTATGACTACTAAAACACTGCAGTGTTTTAAAACAAAATGGAACCCAGTATTGTAAATTTTTAAAATATATACATAATACATATATAAATACATATATATTAACTCATACTACATATGTAAAATTACAAATATCTCTCTCAAAAAATTGTTAGAAATTATAGACAATAGAGTATAGCATCTTTAGAGTGAGATCAGCAATTGATCAATTTTATCTGGGACCAAATATACTATCTACAAAATAATGATTCCATTAGGACAGAAAACTTCCTTTATAAGCTATGTACTAGACACATCATTCTCCTCTTTCTATTGTTCTTTTTTTTAGGAGAAATGTTTACTAAAAATCAGCCCACACT
>PVKZ01002194.1:159198-254524 GCA_004027375.1 Macroglossus sobrinus
AGGAAAGGAAAGGAAAGGAAAGGAAAGGAAAGGAAAGGAAAGGAAAGGAAAGGAAAGGAAAGGAAAGGAAAGGAAAGGAAAGGAAAAAAAAAGAAAAGAAAAAAGAAATAAGAAAAGAAAAGAAAAGAGAAAAAAAAGAGAAAAGAAAAGAAAAAAGAAGGGAGGGAAGGAGAGAAATAGAGGGAGAAAAAGAGAGAGAGAAAGAAAGAAAGAAAAGAAGGAAGGAAGGAAGGAAGGAAGGAAGGAAGGAAGGAAGGAAGGAAGGAAGGAAGGAAGAAAATTCAGATGCCAGATGAATGCATAAAAATGGCATTTTATCACTTGCTGACCAAACACCTGCAACTATAATCCTATCCCCTAAAAAAAGCTCTTTCCCCCCTAAATAATAAGTCAGGTTTTCATCTGAACAAATGACTTCTTTCCACTTATTTGGTTTACCTCATTAGATGCAAAGGTACTATTTTTCTGGAAGAAAGTGAATCATAATTCAGAAGTAATTTTCTTTCTTTTAAAAAAAATAGTTTTAGAAAATTTATAAATAACATATATTTCCAAAGTAATTTGGAAAAGTTCTTGAGTAGCATTTTGATCATTAGTATTTCCTCCCCCCAAATCTCTTGAATTTTTAAAAAGAAGAAAAATTCAATCAGCAGTATTAATTGAAAATGTAATGTTCAATGTACCACATTATAGACCCTTAATGATGGTGAAGGGAGGTGTGCATTACTATTTGAGATAAATTAATCTTTAAATTTTCTCTCTATATATGCACTAAAAATCTAGGACTCTTGAATCTCTATTGCTTGTTTTACTGATGGAAATAACTCACAAAGTAACATGGATATGACCATATAATAATTCAGAGATGGTGTGGTGTCAAACAAAGGGAGCATTTTCATCATGTATTGTATTAATTTTCATTGCTAAGTAATATATCACCGTGAAATTTCATGACTTAAAACAATACACATTTATTAGTTTACAACATTTGTGGATTAGAAATCTTGGGCAAGGCTTAGCTGGATCCCATTCTCAAAGTCCTCAGGATCTCACTGGGTGCAATGCAAACTGCATTCTCATCTGGAAGTTTGACTGGGGAAGAATTTGCTTCCAAACTCTTGGCTTTGACAGAATTCATTTACTTGTGGCTGTATAAATGGCTTCTTTGCTGATTATGGTTGGATGTTTTGATTAGATCCACATGTTGCCTTCAGGCCCTTGAGACCATTCACAGGTCTTTGCCATGAGGATTTTTCTAACACGGCCATTTACTTCCTCAAGACTGTGAGCAGATATTGTCTTAGTTGGCCAGGATGAAGTCTTGTGTAATGTAACATCCTGTCAACTATCCCATATTCTATTGATTATGAATAAGTCATAGCTCCTGCCCACATTCAGCGGGAGAGGGTTATCAAAGCTGTGAACACAAAGAGGTAAGAATTATGGGTTTACCTTAGGGTCCACCTGCCACATCTATGTTACTTGAAAGTAGCCTCTCAGAAAGACTTTGCAATAGTGTAAATATACTATAAGTTTATTTTGAAGTCTAATTCTGAGAAAAGGCAAGTCTAAGGCTAACTATGACATATGGATTTTAGCAGTTAACATATGACCTAGGCTGAATAAAATATTCTGCGTTCACTTGAACATCTGCTGGTATGTTTGTATCAATTAATAACATATTAAAATACTTTATACTCAAGAAATGGCGGGTCAGGGCTCTGTTTTTATGGAATTTACTTTCCAGTTATATGACTGCTCATACTTATAGATACTCTCATGTACCAGGCAAAGTATTAATCACCACAAACATGTGATGAAATTCTGATTTCCCAAGCCTCACTCATATTAATTAGACTCTAGTTAAACTTGGAGACAAATCTGATCTTGAGCTGCCAGGTAGGGACAGAGGTTTGTAAGAATCATGGGGAGTGCTTGATAATTGTTGGTTGCTCAACTATAATGTCTTGAAACTTATATTGGACAAGCCTAACTTATTTAAAATTAAAAATAAGTTGACATATTTGTGATTTGTTTTTGCTCAGTAAAACAACATTTGAGGGAAAAGCATTTGAAAATTTGCAGATCTTAAACCTTCTCTTTCCTAAATAATTGTTGAAATGTTATCCAATTGAAAAGATCTAGCAGACTTGTTTTAAACCTAAAGTGAATACTGGGTGCTTTGAAAGAATAAAAATCAATGATTAAACCACATTTTTTAGATGAGTAAACAGGAGCATTGTGTTTATTTAGCTTTCCTAGGCTCACACGGTTAGAAAATGTTGGAGGAGAGATTCAAATTCAGGAAGCTGATTTCAGAACTTCTGCTATTAAAATTAATCTATTTACATACAAATGTTAATCTTTCTATCTAGGAAGATAACCCAGCTCAGATATTTTCTTTCATTTACAAAGTCTTGAACACATCAAGTAGATAGTTAATCACAAGATGCTGCAGACTTGCTCACAATACCTAGTCCCTGCCACATTCTAATGTAATAAGTTTGTTTATACTGTTTGTTTCTCCTGGTGAACAGTTAATTCATTGGAGCATGACTATGTTTTGAGTGTTGCATTATCCCTCACTAAACGATGTAGTACATCGTGCATTGAAAGGAATTAATCCTGATGCCTTCTAAATTCTGTCAAAAACAATCAAGCTATGGATGGTGGAAAAGTGGCTTCTCAGTTTGAGAGAGAACTGTTGTGGTATATGAAACAGGCTTGTAGTCTTGGGGACTCCATGCTGAGGACATTTTCTTCACAGTATTCTAAGGCCCAATCCTAATCCTTTCGAAAATAAAATTCAATCATTTTTACTTTTTCAGTGAATAAGCAGGGTTTATTGTTCTTCCTCAATCATTGTCACACTAGCTGTCTCTTAAAAGAATTTATTCTAAAAAGTAAGGGGTTAGAGGCCTCTGTAGAGGAATACAATAGTAGAATATTTAAAAATAATTATAAAGCAAAACAGATAATCATGTTTTCAAACTCTTTTAAACATGTATGTAAAATGTTATGTGCTTGAGGCTAAATAAAAATATATAGTCATTACCCATTAATGTACCAATTACAGGTAGCATTGTGTGTATATAGTCTTTATTATACAATCAGAAAAAAATTATAATCATTTTAATAATTTATTTTGCTTTATTCATCTTCTGAGTTATATTTTCATAAAATTAGATGCTGTGTAGTCCTTTCTGGAAAGTGGAAGAGAACATGTAAAAAGAATGTTTTCATGTTAATCAAGGCTGATAATATTACACTGAATAAAAATAAGAAGGTAGGCAGGTTGGAAGTTGAGAGAGAGACAAATGAAGAGAACTTGATTGAGATTATTAATTGCCAAAAAAAATTCTATTGACTTTTTACGTTTTTAGAAGTACCTCTATTAGCTTCCAAAAATACAGCTGTTTACAGTGATTGATAAGTTCCCTTGCTTTTAAGCTTATTCGCATCCATTAGTTCAGTCTTTTTCTTCTGTTAAAAATCTGAAGCTGTCAGACCGAAGTAGCATGATCAGCTAATGTTCTTGCCAGATTCAAAGCATGTCCCCAGGGGTGGCAAAAGTATTCTAAATCACTAAGAAATGGCTTTTTAAATGTTGCCTGTTGACACTGGTCACTCCATTTACTCCATCAGAAATGCTGAAATAGATATCAGGTAATTACAGAAACTGTGTTTAATGGGCTTTTGATGATCAATTTCCTCTAAATACTTCATTTTAGAGCAAACAAAAACAGATATTTGTAATTCACTATATTTTACATGAGGCTTTTATTTAAAAATAGTATTCAGCTATATTTTCAAAATTGGTTAAATCATTTTATAGTTTCCCTTCAAATTTACTGATGATTATATACTCATTCCCCCTAGTATTTAATTATTATCTTGCAAACTGTTTTTTTTTATTTACTCTGTAATAGTCTCACAGCTTCTGCCCTATCACATTCAGATATATTTTGTTCAAATAAAGGGGAGAAGTTTCAAAAGGAGTAAATGATTTCTAAAATGTAAGATACCAAAACACTAGATATTAAAAGTGATTGCCAGAATGTCTCTTACAGAGTACAGAGCTCAGAATTTCTTCTTAAAAAATTTAGACAAAATTACATTATTTCATGGTTTCATAAAAATATTATTGTATAACTTATATCAGATTAAAAAAGAAAAACAAAACAAAATGACCTTAATAAAAAACAACAATAGCAAAAGCCCTGAAGGGATAAAGGAGTGTGCCCGAGGAGATACATACACACCACATACACACCAACACACACACACACACACACACACACACACACACACACACACACATACATAAAAGAAGCTAGTTCATTAATTGATTTGATAAATGTAGAAAATGATTGAGGAATAATTGAATAAATGGAAGATGAATGGTATTTTTAATGTCAGCTGGCAAAATTCTGTTGTCCCATATACTTCATTATCTTTCATAGTCTTTCTTTTATTGAATCACTCCCTCCATTCTCCTCTCACTCTAATTCCCTGGTGCTTCTCTCCTAGTACTCTGAGGTCTTAACAGGTCTTGGACTTTGGTGATTAATTTCACCCTTGTAATAGATTGCAAATGTAGAGTGGTATTGAAGGAGTAAGATTAAAGAATGAGGTGAGTGAAAATAGTTGATAGTGATCGATTAAGCTGAGAGCAGTCAAACATGAATAGTGCCTTCAAACAATACTTTCTGCTACATTTTACTCATTATACAAATTAAATAAATGAGAATACTGCATGTTGAATATGTTGTTATATGGGTCAATGAAGAAAGAGAGTAAAAGAAAAATAAACACATAATTTTGTTATCAGTTACCTTGGAGAGGTTTCTCTGAGGAAGTAGCATCTCAGTAGATCCCTGAAGAATATGTAGAAGTTAACTAGAAGAAGAAGGTGAAGATAGGGGGAGAAGAGCATTCCAAACAAAGGGAATGGAATGTGTGAACACTCAGAAGCAAGACGAACATAATCATTTTGATGAAGAGAAAAATTAAAAGTAGAGAATAGAGAATTTAAGAGATAAAACTTTAAGGCTGATTATTGAAATACATTTAGGCCATATTAAAAATCTCTGATTGCATTCTTTAAATAAAAAGCAGCAAATATGTCTTAACAAGAGCTCTGTCATGATCAGATTGGCCTTTTTAAAAGCCTATTCTGGCTTCTGCATGTAGAGTAGCATATAAAGGGGCTATGAATAATGCCAAATGACACATAAAGAAATTGGTTAAGTGGCCCTTTTTAAAATGAAGTGATAAAGAGTTTTATTTCTGGGGTTGCCATAATAAGTTACCATTAACTGGGTGGCTTAAAACAACATAATGTTGTTCGGAAAACTAGAAGAGTGAAATCAAGGTGTTGGAAGGGCCATGCTATCTCTGAAGGTTTTACAGAAGAAACTGTTCCATGCTTTTCTCTTCATTTCTAGAGTTGCTCTCAGTTTTTGACATTCTTTGGCTTGTAGATACATCATTCCAGTCTCTCCTTTCATCATCACATAGTATTCTTCTTGTGTGTCTTCACATTATCTTTCTACTGTGTGTCTGCCTCTGTGTCTTCCCCTCACCTCTTCTTATAAGAAAACTAATTATTTTGGATTTGGGCCCACTTCTAATAGCCTCATTTTAACGAGTTTCATCTGCAAAAATACTATTCCAAATGAGGTCACATTCATAGGTAGTTAGAATTTTAACATATCTTTTTTGAGTGTTCTAATTTAACTCAGAACACAGGGCTTTGAAAAGAAATGGGGTGATGGGTAATTGAAAAGAACCATGAAAAGATTTTAAAATATATTTACATTGGTAGATTCAACAGGACTTGATTTAGTGGGATTTGAGGGATGACATAGAATTATGGTGACTTCCAAGTTTCTGATTGAATAAGAGATGATGATGCCATTTGTTGAGACAGAAAATTTCATACATCAAACACTGATGTGGAGAGCCTGGGTTCATTTTTGACTCATCTGTGAATTTTTATATGAAACTGTATGCCTTTGGAATTCAAATGAGAAATCTATGCTAGAGAAATAAATGTGAGTCATTTACATATAAATGATAATCAGATCTATGAAAGTAGATAACATTCTCTAGCAAGAAGATACTTAGCCAGAAGATGAAAAATTCTAATATTAACATTAAACACTTAAATGACCAAAATAGGAAAAAAAAAAGCATTTCTGGCCAAGATGGACAAATAGAGACCAAATTTATTCTGACATATAAAATAACAAACAAACAAAAAAAAACAGACAGCATTTGAAATAATGGTTTGCAAGACATGGAACATCAGACAAACAAACACAATAATATTTTAGAAAAAACAATTGAGTACTTTGATTGCTTACCTAAGATCAAAAATGAGACAAAGATAATTGCTTCACAATTTCTATTTAACATGGTACTGAATATCCCAGCCATAGCATTAAGGCAAGAAAAAATAAATAAAAACCATCTAGATTGAAGAGAAAAAACTAAATTGTTTTTATCTGCAGACAGTACAATGAGCTACATAAACAACTTAATGGAATCTTTAAAAGGCTACTAGAACTAATGTGTCATTTCAGCAAGTTTACAGAGTGTAAGCTTAATATAAAAAAATCAATTATATTTTAAACAACAGTAATAAACAGTCTCAAATTTTAACAAAATGCTATTTATAATAGCATAAAATAAGAAATACTTAGAAATAAATCTGAGAAAATATGTGAAGGCCTATACAATTAAAAATTATAAATACTTCAGAGAAAAATTAAAGATTATCTTTAAAAAAAGCAGTGATAAACACTTTTCAAAAGTCAGAAGAGTCAATATTTTCAAGATTTAAATTTTCCTTAAATTGATATACAGATTCCATGTAATTCCATTAAGCTGTATGTAGAAAATGATAAGATGAATTAAAATTCTTATGGAAATAAAAGTTACTTATTATGATAGTAATACTTTTTTAAAAAAATATATAATTTGGACTAAAATAATATTAGGATAGATATAAGCATTAAGAGAAACAAATTGATCAATGGAACAAAATACAAAGTTCAAAAATAGACCCATACTTAAGGAACACTTGATTTTAGAGAAAGAGGTAAAAGAAATTTGATAGGAAATTCTCATCTTTTCAACAAATGTTGTTAGGACATTTGGGTATTAATTGCAAAATCATTAAACATTAATCTCTAGCTATCAAGATCCACAAAAATTAACTCAAAGTGGATCATAGTTCCAAATGTAAAACATTGATCTATAAAACTTTTAGAAGAAATGATAGAAAGCTATTGTTATGAATTTGGGTTAAGTAAAAATTTGTCAGATGCAATACTAAAAGCATGATCCATGAGGAGTAGATTGAGAAATTGGATTTCATCAAAATTAAAAAAAAAAAAACTTCCAATTTTTCAAAAGTTGTTAAGAAAATTAAAAGACAAAGCATAGTCTACAAAAAATATTTGTGAAGGATATATCTAATGTAGAATTTGTATCTAGAATTTATTTAAAAAATTAAAACTCAACAATAGAAAAACAACCAACCCAATGAAACTGGGCAAAGCTTAACAGACAGTTTACTAAAGACATGTGGATGATCTATATGCATTGAAAAGAAACTCAGTATTGTTATTCATTAGGAAAATGTGATGATTGCATTATACCTCTACTAAAATGGCAAAAATTAAAAATGCTGACCATACCAAGTATTGATGACTGTGAAGGCACTGGAATTCTCACATCCTGATGGTCAGAATGCAAATGTTTCAATCTCTTAAAAAGTAAAGTTTGGTAGTTTCTTTAGAAAGTAAGCATATACCTACCAAGTAATCTAGCAACATGATATAGATATTTGCTCAGTGGAAGTTAAAACACACCCATTAAAGACCTGTACACAGATTTTCATAGTACCTTTACTTATAACAAGTAAGCCTGAAAAATCTTAATGCTCAAATCAGATGAATGAGTAAAGAAATTATAATACAGTGGAATATTACTCAACATGGATAAGGCTAAAAATATTATACTGAGAGACAAAACTCAAAGTAGAGCAGATACTCTACGATTCTGCTAATATAATTCTTTAGTCAAACAGGTATAATGACAGAGGAATGCCACTTGTCTGAGAACTGGAGGGGCAAAGAGATTAAGAGATAGAGGAAAGATAAAGGAGAGATTAGGAGTGTGAGGAAACTTCTGGGAAAGATAGATATGTCAACTATCTTGATTATGGTAATGTTTTTGGGTATATTCATATGTCAAAATTTATTAAATTACATATTTTTAATTGTACAGTTTACTGTGTCAATCATACCTCAATAAAGCTAATAAAAATTTCCTTTCTCCAAGATCACAATGTCACATTATACTCTAAATAATTATATCAAAGTAAAAGTGGAGCTGATGGTAAAGAGATTAAGAAAAAGAGCAGAGTAATAAAACAGAGTTATGAGCTATAATAGAAGTCAAGAGTAGGGACCAGGCAAGTTTTACTAATGCTGTTTACAAGTCAAGGAAAATAAAAACTTAAAACTGTTCATTAGATTCAGAGAACACATTGCAGGTTGAAGCAAAATAATTCAGTTGCATGATTAAGGCATGATACAGATGAAAATAGGTTAATTGAGAAATGGTAAAATAGAGATGGCAAATATATAGAGACATTACAATGTTTTCTCTTTTAAAGAAGAGAGAGAGAGATTGTTAGCTTCAGGGTAAAAAATTTTTGTAACTAAACCACTAAAGCATATTATATATATTGATGGACCAAAGGAGAGAGAAAATTCAAATCCACAGTTTTTTTCCATTGCCACAGAAAAGATTTGGAACCAGAGGTTTGGTAGAGGAATACATTTTTCTCAGGGAAGAGAAAGAAGCAGATAGGTCTGAATTCTAGATTCTAACTGGGGATATTAAAGGAGTCTGTTTTAATGCTTCAATGTTTTTCTGATCTAGAAGGAACAGGTATCTGGTGAGATTTAAGGGATTGGATGGAGGGGTTTGGAGTTTTTTGAGTAGAAAATATATTAAATAGTCCCTTTGGAGAGTAGGACAGGTAGAATGCACAGTTGTTTAGACTTGAGTCTCTAGAGTTACAGAGATTTAGATTCAAATTCTAACTTCCCCATTTAGCTGCTACATTGTGAGTCTTCATGTCTTTATCTCTAAAAAGATAATGGCATACCCTTCATGAACTTCTTGGGCAGATTAAATGAAGTACTTCAATTTATTTCTATTTTCATGCAGTCTAACAGTGAATCTTAAATAAATTGCATCCATGATCATTACTATTTCTGAAGGAGACTAGAAGAATATTGTCATATTAAATGCACCATTACTCCCTGCAAAGAAAAGTCTTTAAGAGGTGGCCACTAAGAAAGAATAGTTCTCCTGAAAAGTATTATTTGAAATGAAAATTCATCTCATCAGATAAACATGTGGAGATGAATAAATAAATCAAGGAATTGATGATATATAGTCCGTGGGACGAATAACACATAAATGAGGAGACAATGGTAGAGAAAGCTTGTCTAAAAATTGGGGATCATTTATTCTTTCAGTTGACAAATATTTAGTAAGAATCTATTAAATGCCAGACAATGATTCTTAGTGCATGGGATAATGAAATAGCAAAACCAAGTTCTGTTCTCATGGAGTATACATTCTCATGGTTTAGTATTAGGTGCATGGTATAAATCAGAGTTTGTGTGGTGCATTTTTATAAGGACATGGTTGGGCCGAAGAGACAGGAAGGAAGCAGAAAAATCAATTGCTTTAAAATATCTTTTATGCCCCCTTCCATGGAAAGAGAAAAGAAAGTCTAGGCTTTGGATGTAGGCAACTAGAGAGTTACTTTTATTTTCCTCCAAAGTATAATCAGTCCCTTCTTGTGCAGAAAGAGAAAAAGTGACCTTTTTCCCTGGAGTTTTATATCTGCTCTTGAGAAAGACTGCTTTTGTCCATGTTTGTAAAGGCACATTCAGGATGAATATACACCTGATTTGTTCAGCGTACAAACAGGATGTGACACTCTAATGACAATTGAATATGGAACACATATAAGGTAAAACCTCTATATATGGGATAAAATTAAACAAAGATGAAGCCCTGTAGAAATTCCGTAGTGAACGTATCATATTGTGACTTCTTGCTGAATCTAAAAAAAAGATCTGTTTGAAAATGCACTTGTATAAGACACATTTGTGTAAAAAAAATAGCACTCCTTTCAAATAGAAATGCAGCTGTATTGTCAGCTGTTGTTTTGTCTAAGACAGTAGAATTTCAAGTTAAAATATTTTACTGATGATTTTGGCTTATTATCATTAACTAACTACTTAGCCAGAAATGACCTGGAAACCAAATATTGTATAATATGGTTGCCATTACAGACTATTAAACAATACTGAACAGTAGAGATCTTGTGAAAACTATTTTAAATGATAGATTCTATTTTGGTTTTGGACACATCTGAAATATAAGAAGTTAAATTAATGTTTAATAAAACTTGACAAGCAAAGAATTTAATGTCCAAAGCACAGAATTATTAATTCTGAAAATGACTCTCATTATCTTCTATTATTTTCAAATCAATGTGCATATTTTAGGAATTAAAATTGCTCTAATATTGTCAGGTATCTATTTCAAAAATTTTTGTTATATTTAAATTATTATTAAAATATTCATTAATTATTTTTAGTACCATTTTCTCAAAAAATGCATCATACATCAATTTTTAAAATGTTTTGCTGTATTATTTTATATTTATATTAGTTCAATATTGTGTGAACTTTTATTAATTTTTAATTTTATATTCATTTGAGTAGAATTATTTTTATAACCAAAATATTTTAAGTATATAACCCAGAAGTAATTACTAATCCATATGGACTGGAGGAAATATAATTTAGAAAAATAGTAGAATTTATATCTGATAGACTGTACTAAAATTGGAATATTTCAGGTTTGATAAGCCAAAATGACTTTGGAGGAATAAAATACAGAAGACCAACCCTCCAGATCCCAGGTCTGAGAGGAGTGTGGTTTTATGTCCTGTCAGTTGGAGGTGTAAGCTTCTGATATAAAGACTTGATTTATAAAAAATGGGCCTGACTGGCTTGAGCCAAGACACAGTGTTAGAAAAATGACCAGAGGAGATAAACAACAGAAAGTAAGGAAGATGACATGTTATTTTAAAGCTAACTTGTGACTACAAACAAATGCCATGTGTATGAATCTGATGGCTCTTCAGAAGAACTTGTAGAGAAAATCATAAACAGTACAAAAATATTAAAATATTCAGAAGTATTAATATGAGCCCTTGTCAGTTTTTGAATATCAGAGCTCTGTAAAGACACCAGGGCACTGGAACACCAAGCAATGGGCATCTAGAGCTAATGAGACAATCATGACTGAATTGATGCTAAGACTCGAATGCCTTGGGCCCACAAAATAATATAACTGAACAAAATGAGTCAAGAGGCAGGAAATTGGGAGTAATTGAGACTATAGTTGGCCAAAGAGTTCACGGTCTGTTTATAGCCAGTTGCCAGATTTAGAATGAAGTAAAAGAAGGTTTTTTTTTTTTAAACTTCCACATCATAAATCATCAAAAAGAAGAATTAAGCCTGTTTAACACCCTTATTTTTTTTGGTACCTCATATGTAACTTAAAAAAAAAATAGACTAGTGTTTTGTGGACAAGTAGATGTTTTGGTGTAAGAGGAAGGCATCATTTTCACTTTCTGTAAAAATAGTGAAATACCACTAGATGGAAATAATTATAAATATAAAGAGATAACTAGATAGCCTTAGAATTACTAAGCAAGCTAATTATTTTATTCTTATGTAGCTCTAAATGTGGTATATTTGAAAATTCAAAATGTAGACATTTGGAAATGTCTTTATTTTTTTAGTATTTAAAGTAGGGAGGGGAAAAAAATAATAGATGAGAAATTCCAGTGTCTGAATATTCCCAGGCTAGCTTTTAGATAAGTGAGTGAATTTTGAGTTTAAGTTTCAGATAAGAACATTTTTTTCTTTTTGGCTTCTTTAAATGATGAGTACAAATATCCTTGGAAGGGCCTAAAAATATTAATAAATTGCACCAGTGTGGAGAAGAATTATTGAGATGAGATTTTAGTAAATTGGAATAAATATGAGAACTTCTAATAATTATTATTTAAAGTTGATTTAATAAAAATGTGTACTTATAAATGTGTTTTTTAAAAGATTAGTGCAGATTTTATTTTGACAAATACAAATACAAAATAAATGTGAATAATTGAAGCCACTATACAGAAATTTTCCACTCAAATTCAGTAAGTCAATAATCCCATAAAAACAAAATTGACCTCTTATTGTCTGCCTTAAACATAATATACAGTACTCACATATTTAACATTTTTAGTGAAACATGTTTAGATTTCTTAAAGGTTTATGAACTAATATTTTTCAGCCTAAATTACTCAGATAATTTCTAAATCAATTTTTTTTTTTACTTTTCTTACTTATATATTGATAAGTTAGTTATCAATCAACCTCAGACACTTTAACTTTCTCAAATCAGAGAATGCCATGGAATGAAAATTCACCTTTTTTGTTTCTCAATATATCAAACACAGTTTCTGTGACCAATTTCCTCTCCTTTTCTAAGTTTGCTTGGAGGACCTCATAGGACCTAAGTCCTTTGACAAGGAGACTATTTTAGCACCAACATTACAAAAACGCTTTTGTTCATAAGGGAAGTATCTCCCCCTGAATTAAATTTAACCTCTTTAGTACTCCCATTTAGCCACCTGATAAATC
This sequence comes from Macroglossus sobrinus, assembly GCA_004027375.1. Classification (NCBI taxonomy): domain Eukaryota; kingdom Metazoa; phylum Chordata; class Mammalia; order Chiroptera; family Pteropodidae; genus Macroglossus; species Macroglossus sobrinus. The sequence goes on from PVKZ01002194.1 coordinate 172,005, forward strand.
CACTTGAGCTATCTTTTGGGGAGAGAGAGGTACATGGGAACAATAACACTTCCTTTTAGAACAGTTTAATAAAGCTTTGTGCGATTTTCAAGATGAAAGATAATGTGTAATGCTGATAGTGCCCTCGAAAGCTTTACATTCATGGATCCAATTACTTTTTTTTTTTTTGTCATGATAAAAGCCTCAGTGGATATTTTAAACGAGAGTGTGGCTTAAGAATTAAGGTTCAGGAGTCTGGGTATCTGATTTCTGAGGTTGACTTAACTTCTACTTTCTTATCTAATTATGAATATGCAGCTTAACTTTGCTCAGTGTCTCCTTCCATAAAATGCCTAGCAAATATATAAGAAATACTTTTAAAATGACAGTGCAAATTGCCATTTAGAATCACACTGAAATTGTCCAGAAAAAAAAAACAACAACGAAATGTTAGCAAAGAGAAATACTATCATCAGCTGAATTTTAGATTTATCATGTTTTACTTTTTAAAAGTCATGAGATTTCTAGAAGAGAAATGACATTTTCAAAGCCTTAAAGACACTCTTTCAACTGTTCTTTATTTCTCACGAAAGTTTTGACTTGGCTTTTCTCCAACTTCCTTTCTTCCCCACCTCCCAATTCCAAGTTGAAAGGAGTAATTGCAATGATAACGTATTTGAATCTGGAATATTTTCTTGGAATTGATTTGTTTCATATAATTTTTATAAATTTATGCATATCAGGTGTCATTGCATTATATTTGTATATGTGGTTACTGACTAAATTTCCAATTCTAAAATCCTCAAATTAATTAACTTAACTATGAAATAATTTATTATAATTTTGTAGAAATATTAAATTTTATTTTACAAAATTCAAGCAGATAGAAGATTGTTATTTATTGATTAATTTGTTGCATTTGTCCTGCGGCCATCCTGAAAGTTCACCTGTGTGACAGCACATTAACTGTTGAAAGATCAACTGAGGCATATTAAAAAATTTAACGCTTTATATGAGCAAAAATTGATTCAAATCAGGCAGAGCCAAACCAGAAATGGTTGGGAGCACACCACTGACAGGATCCAGAGAGACTTTTAGAGAAAAGAGGCAGAAGCAAAACAAAGGAATTATTTGATTGGCTATAGCTTAAGCAATTTCCTTCTTTGAGAAAGCCTAGTTGGCTGTTCCTGATTGCTTGTTCTTAGGTTTTTATTTCTTATCCTTGAAGCATTTTAGTCTTAGGTTTTGGGTTATTTATGTAGCTATTAGGGGAAAGTCACTTTAGTCTAATGACTTCTTTATTTAATCAATTTAACAGTAACAAATTACCATACTCTTAAAATATGCATTCCGATATATGTAGTGTTCTGATTATACATTTTTTAAAAGATGTCTAGCAAACTAAAAAAAAAAAAGTTATTTTTGTAGGATGCTTATGATTGTGTGATTTAGGTACTTTTGGAAGAGTTGCTATGAAACATCATAGTCCCACTGATATTTTTCTTAACAAATCAAAGATGTAGAGGTCAAATATTTGGTTATAATAAATTTATTCAGTATCAATAAATAGTTCTCATTACTTATAGAAATAAAATAAGTTATTGTCAAAATATTAAATTTTGGTAAATTAAATATAAATATTTTAAGATTAGATTATCTGTTCTAAATTGAGAATCCTAGAACTTTCTTGCCAACTAAGTTTCTTGCTTATGAATGATTTTCACTGGATTGTACCTACAATGTGTTCTTACTTAACTCCTTGTTTTAAACAAATTTTTGGTAAGAAAATTGAAGAATTTACCTTCATTTTGGAGATATGAGAATTTAAATAAGTAGCTTTCCTGTAATCCTAAAATTAGGTAGCTCTGATTAGAACTCTAGATTGAAAATGAGTAGAAATAATCTCTTACAGCCTTATCTAAATTCATCTTTACTTCAAACTAAGAAGCCATAGCCTCTACTACTTTGTACATAGATTATAGCTCATCAGTATGACTAAATGTCATTTTGGAATTGCTCTGTAATAATTCTGCTATGCCTATAAATATGTTTTCACTAAGTGACTTTTTCATTTTCTAACTGCTTATCTATATGCTTCTGTGGCAAGCTAAAGGCCTCAGGAATATTGTAAATGATAAATTAAAATAACATCAGATAAAACTTGAAAAGTCAACACTAAATTATCAGTGATTAAAAAAATAAGTTATTAAATTTCAATATTTTTAAAAACATACTTTGAAATTATTATTAGCTTCAACTTTTTTTAATATAAGTCTTAAAAGGTAAAATGAAAAAAATTTTTGAATTCCACTATGTTCTACTATGCCTAACCTATAGAAAAAATTAAAAAAAAAATCTTTGGGAAAAAAACAACCTTTATTACCTAAATAAATAATTTAAAAGATGTTATAGGTGATAAAAGAAAGAATCAGATATTACAGCTGGGCAGAATTTGAGTATTCAGTGAGAAAACTGTTAAAAAGAATCTGAAAAACAATTTTATATATCTTATATTAAAACAAACAAAAATACTGGAGCAGACAGTCTAAAATTTGTACTTTTCATTTTTTACTTATTTCCATTTTCTCTAGAGCAGTGTTGCTCTCAAAGTGTGACCCAGCATCAAAATAACCCAGAATGCTAGATAAAGATAGATATTTTATTTATAATCCAGATTTACTACTGATAAAAGATCTGGCAACCTGCAAATTTAACAAACTCTCCAAGTAATTCTTGGAAAAAAATAAATTTAAGAACAACTATTAGAAAGAGTGTAATTAGAAAATATAAATACATTAATAAATATTTTTTTAAGATTGATTTTAAGTGCAGTTTTAGGCTCACAGCAAAATTACAATGTAAGTACAGATACCCTGTATATTCCGTCACCACACATTCAGAAACTCCTTTGTTACCAACATCCTTCATCAGAATAGAACATTTATACCAGGAATAGACCTGCATTCACAAATCAAGATCATTCTTAAGTCCATAGTTTTATTTGGCTTAATTCCTGGTGATGCACATTTTATGGACTTGGACAAATGTATAATGACATATATCCATCAATATGATATCACATAGAATATTTTCACTTCCCTAAAAGTCCTCTGTGATCCACCTACTTTCCCTTTCTGTTCCCAACCTCTAACAGTCACTGATCTTTTTACTGTTTCCACAGTTTTGCCTTTTATAGAATATCTTATAGTTAGAATCACATATTATGTAGCCTTTTCAGATAGTTTTTTTAAATTAAGAATATGAATTTAAGAATAATCTATGTCTTTTCATGGTTTGAAAAAGCTCATTTCTTTTTGGCATTGAATAATATTCCATTATATGAATGTACCACAGTTTATCTACTCACCTACTAAAGGACATGTTGGTTGCTTGCAAGTTTTGGCAATTATGAATAAAGCTGCTATAGACATCTGCCTAAAGGTTTCTGCATAGAGATGCATTTCAATTCCTTTGAGTAAACACCATGAAGCATGATTCCTGGATCTTATGGTAGAAGTATGTTTAGTTTTGTAAGAGACTGCCAAACTGTCTTCCAAAGTGGCTATGCCATTTTGCATTTCGACTAGCAATAAATGAGAGTTTCTGTTCACATCCTCAACAGCATTTGATGTTAGTGTTCCAAATTTTGGCCATTTTAGTAGGTATGTAGTGATATATTATATGGGACAGATTTTCATATGCTTATCTGCCATCTGTATATCTTCTTTGATAAAGTGTCAATACAGGTTTTTAGACCCGTGTTTTGTTTTTGTTTTTGTTTTTTAAATCAGGTTGGTTGTTTAATTATTGTTGAGTTTTAAGACTTACTTGTAAATTTCAGATAATAGTTCTTTATTATTTTTTGGAAATATTCTCTCTCAAACTGTTCCTTATCTTCTCATTCTCTTGATATTGTCTTTGCAGAGTAAAAGTTTTTGTTTTCATTAATTTACCTTATCGATTATTTCTTTCATGGATCATTCATTTATTGCTGTATCGAAAAAAAAAAAATCACCACAAGGTCAGGAGGATTTTCTCCTATGTTATCTTCTAAGAGTTTTATATTTTTGTGTTTTATATTTTATGTGTGTGATTTATTTAATTTTTGTGAAAGGTATAAGATTTTGTCTAGTCCCCCAACCTTTTTTTTTACATGTGAATGTGTAGTTATTATAGCACCATTTGTTGAAAGACTCTCTTTTCTCTATTGCATTCCCTATGCTCCTTTGTCAAAGACCATTTGATATGACACAAATATAAATACAGGTATAGATTTCTGGGTTGTCTATTTTATTCTATTGATTTATTTGCCTATTTTTTTTATCAATAACATACCGTCTTAATTACTGTAGCTATATAACAAACCTTGAAATTGGATAGTGTCAGTTTACAGTTTTGTTTTTCTTTATAATTGTTAGTCATTTTGGATCTTTTGCCTCTCCATATACACATGAGAATCAGTTTGCCAATATCTACAAAATAACTTGTTCAGAATTAGATCTGAATTGCATGGAATCTATAGACCAAATTGGAAAAAACTGACATCTTGACAATGTTGAATTTTCTTATCCATGAATATAAACTCTCTCTCAATTTATTTAGTTCTCTGATTTCATTCATATTCACAATTCATTCATATGTTTTTATTTTATTTATATTTAGCAACATAGTATTTTTTAAATTTCAAAAATAAATACTGTTTTATAGAGATGTAAATAATTTTGAGCTAAGAAAAAATTAAAAATTGAGTTGAATACAATATAAAAAATTCTGAGAGGTTGTTTTTTTAGCATTCAGGATTAACATTTCATTTTCTTATGTTTCAAAGTTCAAGATGAAATAGATCTATTTTCTGCCTAGGACTCTATAAATAGCTGTGTCATTTGAAAATAAACATCTTAATATTTTTTCTTCCTGTCTTTCTTTTCTTCTGTCTCTTTCTTTCTTTCTTTCTTTTTTTCTCCTCTCTCTTCCTTTTTGTTTTTTTTTTCTTGCAGCAGTACTTAAATTGACAAATATGAATATTAACTATACTTATCTTTTAACATACATTCTGTTTTAATGATTGTGTACAGATTACGAGAATTGTCTAGTTTACTTAATTTCAGCGAAGTTGTAAAAGGCCATAGATGGCCTTTTTTAAATCTCAATATCTTACTCTTAAAGACTCTATTCAACCCTTACCTGTGCGAGTGCTACATTTACAATTTCCTATAGTGAAGTCTTTCCTACATTGCTGACCATAAGGCATTGAGTCTTTTAATGTTAATGTATAAAAAAACATAGAGTGTGATTATAAATATAGAGAAAAATATCAAAGAATTACAATGGGTCAAAAAGATTAGTAAATAGCCTATATAGCCCAATCTTCTAAGATGTCTCTACTTTTTCTGTTTGAGATATTCCTCAACTTTTGTAATTGTAAAAAAAAAAAAAGATTATAGTCAAATGAGTTTCTTTATAAAAATGCAAAGATATTGTGTCAAGTAAAATACAATGGTTATTATCTTATAAATAGACCCATTTAATTTTATATAATTTTAATATGAAATGATTCTAATAGCTTACTATTTCTCCCATTAATTAATGAATTAAGTAAAATATTTTATGTGTGTATATTTTATATATGTATGAACCAATGATAAAATGTTTTTAAATGTTATTTATCAAAACCTACCTTCTAGCCAATAAGCATTTCTTTCTTTACTTTCTATTAAGTAACAAAATCTCATTTGAAATTCTGAGTTCATTGTTGTTTTTTTTAATACTAAGCATGAAAACTTTCTAAAAGTATTCTTGAAAACAGCATCTTCTAGGTAAATTTTATCCTATCAATTCTATGCTAATATCTGCTTTGCTGTAGAATTGGCACCTTCTCCAAATTTTATACCACTTCTTCCAGTCTCATATCTTTTATCTCAATAAATATAAAGTGTATTTGCCACACATTTGATATGACCACTACTATATATATATATATATATATATATATATATTAAAAGGGATTCTGGCTGACTTTACACAAATGTGCTGCTTTTTTATACCCATATAAATGGAATTCTAATAAATGTTATAGTAAATATTAATGAATATATTATTTGGTATTTTGTTGGATGATTTAAAAATTGGAAAAATAAAAAGGTATTATATCAAAAGCATTCTTTATTAGCTAGCTATGGTTATGTAAAAATAGAAAAAACTGAGAAGTTACCAGAATTGCTATACATAGCAATTTTAACTTACTAAAAATTGGAAAATGAGGACATTAGAGTGTGCTTAATATGTAACAAAGATACCTGCATTATATTAGAAGGAATGATTCATAGTTTCTAGAGATTATTGTTCCTCTATTAGTTTGTTCCAATTATAGACATAACAAGAATATTATCCTGGCCTCTTTCCTTCCCCCTAAAATTCTAAACGATCAAGAGGATTAATTTAGTAAAGAAAGTAGTCAAGCTTGCAGACAAGAAAATAGATCAAATTATGGTTAGACAGATCAACCAAATTAAAATCCAGCAGTTGAAATTTATTATAAAAGCAAATAACAAGAGATAGTCTGTGACACAGAAAACCAAAAGTAGTCTTTACTTTGTAATAAATAAAACATGGGAAAACACAACTGTCAGGAGATTAAATGTTACATGGAACTGTTTAGAAATTTAATGAAAATAAATTAGATCATTAGAGAAATTTTTCTTCAATTGGTTTCCCTTTATATCATAAAAATCATAAAAATCAGTTTGATACTACTTTTTTTTTTTTTTACAAAGTTAAGGCTTTATTTTATAAGAGCTGTGACAGAGAAATATGAATGCTACCAGAAGTCTGTTTTACTCTATTTCCATCATGAGACAATTAATTGTACTGCAGAGAAAGTTTCTAAGACAAAGTAGAGGAAATGCAGCCAGGGAACAGCAGGACACACCTAGGAGGCTAAGACAGGGTGGATGATGATAAGAAAACTTCAAAAAATTTTTCTGTCTTTCAGGTCTTTTGGCTTTAGTATTCTGCCTAGCACTATTATCGAGCCATATGGTATGGTGCTTAAATATCTAAACAAGATGATAGATAAACCCTCCTCATTGTAGAAAATTTAGGTGCCTTACCTACTTCTTTTCATATTTGCTGACACATATTTACTTTTGTTGCTTTTCCTTTCTTTTTATAATTGTTTCTAAAGTAAGTCTTGATATAATAAAAATATAGATTTAGAAAAAAAAAATTCTTAGCTATCCCAACATTCTTTATTGTGAATCTGAATGATTACCAAGATGAGCATGAAAGATATATTTGTTCCAAGACCACCCTTCCTTTGATGTCAAATTTCACTCTGTTTGCCCACTACAATTTTTATACTTGATTGAGATGCAACAAACTAGTGCCAAGTTTTCGGAGGTATTAGTATTCCAAGGCGAAGTGATCATTAGAAGGCAATAATATTGTTTTCATTCTACTACTCTTAGTTTTGTTGAAAGCTAAGTGGAAAAAATTAGCATAGAGCATGTCTTATAAATAAAATTGTTCCTAATAGTTTTGCTTCTCAAATTATTTCATGAGGCATTGATTAAACTTTAAATCCATTTTGTATTAGTTACCTTAAGATAATATTTATAGTTTTCCATTGTTAATAAAGAGAGTCTAATGATTGCAATAAAATCATTATGCTAAATAAATGTAAATAAAATAAACTGGAATAGCCAGAATATCTATGTAACCATTAATTTTTGTCAGAAATTAAGAGTAGAATGAACCAAATGCCTAAATATCTAAAACTTAATGTTTAAATACTGATACTTCTGTACCTTTTAGGCAAAAATAAATAAATTAATTAATTAAGAAAAATCTTAAAATCTGTGTGTTGATTATGGTAAGCAGAATAACAGTCCCCAAAGATGGCCAGGTTCTAATTCCTGTAATCTGTAGATATATTACCTTACCTAACAAAGGGTTTTTGCAGGTGTGATTATTGTTAATCTCATGAGTCTTTAAAAGCACAGAATTTCACCAAACTGTGTGGTCAGGAGGCGTGATGGTGAAATAAACTCTTCCAGAAGCTCTGGTGACATCATCTTCTACTTTTCATTCAAATTGACATTCATTCCAGTGTCAATGATCTTAATACTTGGAATCGATTGAGCCAAACATTGGTCATTTAGGAATTGTCAGGCAAATATTTTTTTCATTTTCATCACAGTGACATGCAGTCTATAGACATGACTTTGAGAATGAATATAGGCATATCGACTGTCTCTTTGGTGGAAGTAATGCAGTGTTTGATATATGCGAAATTTTTCATAAGTAGAGAAAGAGACTCAAAATCAGTGTTGTTCCACTTAATCCCTCTGTAAATGGTAAAATATGAAATGAGTGTTATTCTCATTGTTGAAGTCCTACATGTAGACATTCAAGATATAGGGATCTATTTTGTCCAGGTTTCTATATTTTTAAAATGATAATTTGTCACACCTGATGCCAATTTTTAGTATATAAATCTGTGAAAAATAAGAAAAATTCAGGATTAAGCCTACAGTTTTTTTCTTTTTTTCAGGAGAGATTATTTGCAAGTGTTTATATTGTTTACAACTTAGAGTTTATGGTTTTAAAGCAAGCAATTGAGGGTATAGCTGGGGATATCCAGGTGGGGAGCCATTTCTGTTATGGTCTGATGACAAATCTCTCAGTGTCTTGCTAGACTCAATAGGACAGATGTAGGTAGCTTCTGTTAGCAGCTGCCTTTAAGCCAGAAATAAGAGCACCAATATATTTTCTTAGCAGGCCCACTGACCAGACTCTCATGAGGAATTAGAATGATTTGGGACTCCTAAAGTTTGGAATATACTCCTTTAGTTGCCATGGTGGAACACTCATTTCACCTCAAGAGACTTTTCACTGTTGACTTTATAAATAGACTTTGTGTAAATAGCACAGCACCAGTCAGCAATGGAAGACTGAAGAAAGCACTGTGGCCAGGTAACCTCTGAACTATGGGAGGTAGACGGAGAAAAAACCCAGGCATCCACATAGAATTAACCAGCAAAACTAGAATTTTGCTCTATATATCACAAAATGTAGAACTGGTCAATAGATTTTTTTAAAATAGGATACAAATCTAATACTAATAATAAAAGCTCTGGTCAGTCGCTTGGTTTTGAAAGCATCATATGATTACAAAAAAAAGAAAGATAACTCTAGAACTACACCGTTCAGTGTAGTAGCCTTTGGCAATATATAGCTATTTAAACTAATCAAAATTTAAAATTCTGTTTCTGAGTGGCACTAGCCACGCTTTAAGTACCCCTACTTCTTATTAAGTGCTATTGCAGACAACGAGACTCTGTGGTGAGCAAAACAAAAGCTCTGCCCTCATGGACCTTATATTTCATGTGGTTGATATAATAGTAAAAGAAAAAATAATCAGACACTGAAGGTGATTTCACATTGTATTAAATTCTATAAAGAATATTTATAAAAGATGACATGATGGTGACCAGAAAAAGATGTGTTAGGTATGTGTTAGAAAGTATCAATAATTAATTTATTCCACAATATATATTTAACACCTGCTAATAGCCAGATAGTTTTTTAGGTTATCAGTGTAGTGTTTTTAACATCACTAAAACACTATAAATTGTTTTAGAAATTGAAGACCCATGTTCATTTCCAATATATTGAATTTGAACCTCAAGCATATTGTCCAGAAATTAGTATCTTTAAAAATCACTAAAAATAATTTTTACACATAGCCAGACTGATAGTAAAGACATCTGAATGATGGTTTTGAACATGATATTCTAGAAAATGAAAAATAATTAAAAGGAAGCAAATATTAAAATCAAGATTGTATTGGCTTCAAAATAAATGATAGATAGGTGAGGAGAGAAAGTGAATTACAAAAGACAATTAGGACTCTCTTAATTTGAATAAATATTAACATAGGGCCAAAAATTAGTGATATCTGTGAGATTACAAAGAATAAATATAAACAAAAGGATTTAAAGAGCCAGGCATAAGAAAGAGTCATCAGTAACCCTGGGATTTTTAATTTCATGTCTGAGATAAAGGTGATGTTATTTTAAGATATAACCGAACCAAAAATATTTAAAAAACATAGAATAGGTTTATTTTTAGACATTGCAAATTTAGAATTACTCTTCTTTAGTTTTGGAAGCATATTATTTGTTCTAAAGTCCTGATACAACAAAAATAAAAAAAACATAATTTTATGCTATAAACTAATCTAAAAAAATACTCATACTCAACATAATTTTAAGCCTTCCACATTATCCAAAATATATATGCTATCAATTAAAATTTCCAAACTAGATCCACCTTCCTATAAGAGTTAAAGATGAAAACAAGCATGTTTCTTTATCAGAATCATTTTTAGAACTTATAAGATAAAAAATGTTTTTCTAAAAATGTCACTTCACAACAAAGTACAATAAAAAAGTAAACTGGACTAAATGTGTGTGTGTGTGTGTGTGTGTGTATATATATATATATACAAATGTGTATATATATATATATATATATATATATATATATATATATATATATATATATAAGCTTGACCTAAGTTTGGGAACTGGGCCAAACTTTTCAAATTATGCTATCATTATTTATGAAAAAAAAGAGGAAATGTTAACTAATGTTATTCAATAAAAGCACATATACATACATATAAAAGGAACCAAAATAAATGCTAATGCTAATGAATGTTGAAGATGTGTATATATACATATAGCAAAGATAAAATATCCTGTTGAGCAGTGCTGGAAAGAGCTATGCCAGGAGAAAATTTATACAATCTCCTTGGCTGTAGGGTATACATTTATCATGTTATACAAATATACAAAAAAGCCACTTCCACAAGCCTAAAACAAAATTGAAATCAAACAGTTTACATTTAAATTTCTTTTCACTGCTCCCTTTTTTTGATGAATGGCAGATAATGAAATTAGGTGTTTGCCAAAAAATCAGTATAAAAAGTACCTTGGTCTTGTGTAAGTAGAAATGTCTTTTATGTATTTAAAAAAATATATGCATCAGTTCAGAACGTTGCTATTTTGTATTCATGATGCACCCTGTTTTAAGTCATATATCATTTACTGTGTTCCATTTTGTTTAGGGCAGATACTTTCATAATTTATTTGGATTCAGTATTAAGACAAGTTATATTTTGTGCTTACAAGAGTTTTCCTAATCAGACTAGACAGTCAGCCCACCTATATAGACAAACATCCCACTTTTCTATCTGAAATATTTGATCTCTCTTGAACTATTGTAAGGTTTTGTGTGGTTCTAAGAAGATCATCTAGGTGTGAGGTCCTGATTTTCCCAGTATAGTAACTTGACTGAGATGTTGATGAGCAGAGACAAGAAGGTGATGATGACAGGAAGGGATAATTGGGAAATACTGCCCTGGGGAAGAAATAGTTTGTGTCTGGGAAAGAAGTGCTTGACCGCTTTATTTTCAAATGACACTCATTTTTGAAAAACAGTGTTAAGAGTTCAAATGCAGAGAGCAGCTTTTGTTGTTGCAGAAAAATACAACACGGCATGCTTAAACTCGTTTTCTTTAAAAGTTAAAAAAATAGAGAAGTGTGCATCTCTTGCAGAGATTTCCAAAATGTTATTGTAAAAAGTAATCCAACATTTCAATTTAGAAATCGAGAGAGTTTTAAATAAGAAGCAATTACTCCATGCAGTAAGCAAATACAAATGTCAGCTGTCAAAAAATATGAACAGTTGTAATTAAAAATGCTTTTTTGAAATTATTTATCTATAGTTTTGACTATTAAAGTTTACAAACATTTCTACTTGAGAAAAAATAAGAAACATTAAAATGCTAAAAGCATAAGAAATATATATTTTATTAAATTAAGAAAAGATTAGTATTGTGCTACCAACTCCACATCCAAACATAAAACACTTCTCAAAATTATTAATAGTTAGTTTGAGGGAGAATAAAACAAGAATAATAATATAATAATAATAATAATTATTATTACAAATTATTTTTAATTTTTACTTTTGGCCAATAAAGTAATTACTTGCCAATAAATAATACATATTTGTGAGCTAACTCTTTAATTTATTGTAAGAAAATGTGTATTCTCTCATTTTAGAGAAAAATTTTAGCTAAATTGTCTAATATGGACATTGAAATGCTTAAAACCAGTCAATCCATGCTTCCTTAGAAAAAAAAAAAATCTCTGTTATGTCCGGGACACTTTATGTCCCACCTGTCATCCTGATTTCTTAGAGGTTCTGCCATCCTGCCTGACCTCTGCTCAAAAGCTGTCCTTTTTCTAATAGTTCAGAAATATTTATAAAAACAAGTTAATTATCTTAATATTTAGATGTATTTAATGACATATATTATGTTAAACATTTTTATGTTCTTATGGGTATATCTCTCTCTGTGCCTACATGTATTTATTTCATATCCATGTATATAAATTTAATAGTTTTAAGGACTATTTAGTATTTTCATGTACAAATTAATCACTCTCAGTGGTTATTTAATTGATTTACATTTCCGCCTAAGATAAACAATGCCTTAGTGAGCATGTAGACATTTTTCTTTCTTTTTATTGGCCCACGTATTTATCTAGTACCACATTCTCTGCCCACAAATTTACTACACACTACTGAAGATTACAGTTTTTAAAGTTATATGCTGAGTCATACTCCATAAAATATAAGATAGTATTGCCAAATTGCTCTGCAAAAGATTTGTATCAAATTATATTTTCATTGAGTCTTTCCTGCAACTATTGCCACACAAACTTGACAGCAATAAATGTTGAAATTATTTATTTCAGCAAATTTATTGTCAAAAATAGAATATTGGCATTTTTTTAAAAACAGGCATTCCTAGTATGTTTTTTTAACAAGAAAAATACATTAATTTATTTTTAAATTTTATGCAATATGAACAGACTTACTTTAATGGGGATTTTTCTTGGCATTTGTGATTTTAAAAATAATAATAATCATTATTTAAGAGTGCCATATTGAAATAAATTTTCTCTCAATTATATTGTTCAAATTTTCTCAGTGTAATTGTAGATGTTCTTTATAATATAATGATTTAGACTGAACTATAGAAAGTTCTAAAGAGATTAGATAGTAATTGCCACATTAATATATAAAATGTATCACGTTAAACTAATATACTATGTGGTTTAATATATCAACCAGCAGTTTATTAAATTTGTTCTGTTAATTGCCAAACTAATTTTTTGTTTAATAATGAAGTCTCTATAAATATCTTTAGCTCTTTTTCACATACTAATTTATTTATTATTAATACTTGGTCATGTAATGTAATTTTAAAGTTTCAACTGTTCTTTAATTTTAAATAAACAAAATTTATTTTTAATTTTTTATGTGTGAACAACCAGGTTAACAGGGAAACAGTGTCTGGAATTAGAAGTTAATATGATCTCTTAATATACTCTTCATTAGCATCTATAGAAAAATTTTATAGATAGATTTTTTAATGCAATGGTTCTCTTAAACTCACACCAGTAATAATTCTGCACAGAAGTAAGTCACAAAAATGTATGGAAATAAATTTCATTTGAGTATTAAATATCTAAGATAGAAAAATTATATATATAAAATTTAAAGCTAGCTAAGAATTCTTTGAAAAAATTTTATATACCTCCCTTCCAAATCTGGTTTTAAAGAGACTGTGACATACATAATTCCAGTAATAAAAACCTTTGGAATTGGAATTTATGGAAAAAATATTATAAATTCATAAGTTTTTAGAAATGCAAAGAGTCTGAAATATCTTATAGGGAAAAGATACTTTTCTTTCCATGCTAAAGATTAAAGGAGTGTTTTGAAAAAACCGCTTTGAGCAAGCATACATTTCTACCATTGGTGCTGGATTTTGTATTAATAAATAGTTACTTTTTTCCCCTCTTTCTAAAGAAAACCTATTGGGACACACAAAAAAAATCACTACTCTTCTTACATTAAAATCCTCTATTGACTTTGAGAGATAAGCATTGCTTTTTGAAGGGAAGGTACAATTTAGTGAAGAAATGATTTGAGAACCCTTGGTGAGATAATGCTTCTGAGGTAGTTATCTAAACAGGATTCATCTGTCAGTCTAAATCATAACTCTTTAATTTTTTAAATTTCAGTAGAGCATTTTGAGATAGAAATTTTCTTTCGACATTGAAAAGTAACTAACTTCTATAAAACAGGACTCTTTATGATTGTTCATTCTTTTAAATAATTATCTGAGTACAGAAAAAGTGAATAGCAAAGAGTAGTGGCCACAGGGTTTTGACCCCTTTAGACTGATAAAGAGTGTCTTATAACATTCAGGCCCTGAAAAATCTATTGAGGTTGTAGAAAGTAATCAAGTAATGGCTGAGAATGTATAAACCTGAATCATCTACTGTGGTATTCCACATCTTTTGGAGGGGGAAAAATCATAGCTGAATGTGATGAGAACTAGGTGGTGTAGCCTTTTAATGCTCTCAAGATTTTCCAACTCATATTTCAGGCCATAATTATTATAACAAAGCTCACAGCAGCTGCCTACACTGTGTTTGGTTTTAACTCAAATGAGAACATTTATCATTCTCTGCCCTTCATGAATACACATGCATGCACATTTTCAAATATAACGTCAAAAGACATTTTAAGGTTTGGATCGAATTCTTCACACTGAAAAGTAATCCAAAAGAGCAGTACTTTGAAATGCTACCAAGTGTTAAACAAATGGCAAGATCTTGTCTGTTTAAATGTGTGTATCTTCAGGTCTGTCAGATCTTTCAAAATTTATATTTTTGATATAGAAGCAGCAGATTAGATTTAACCTCTACAAGGTCATATAGACTCCGACTGTTCTCCTCTACATAACTGTCGTAAATTCTAAAGTAGGAATAATTTTTAAATTTTATCAATAGTATTTGAATAATATAAATCAATGTTTCTTTATTATATTTTATGCAGACATTTATATAAGCTCAATATCTAACATTATAACAATATTGTTAAGTAAGTTATTTTTTGTAGTTTTGTTTAAATGACTCATTTAGGACATCTTTAAGAATTTAGAGGGAGAAAAAATGTATTCTTTCAAATATTATTACACTATGCTATTCCAACATTTACTTGATAGTTAACATTCCTAAAATTAAACTTATAGTATGTGAGCTCTGAAAATATCACATATATTTGGATTTTAGTTTAGTGCTTTAGAATGATCATTACCATAACTTAATATTAGATTTGAATAAAGCTCCTAGAAAATATAATATATAATTTTGGGTAAGAATATTCCTTTGGTATATTCTGTTAATATTAGCGACTCACTGGTTATTTTTCAGTCCTATCACTATTTATTTATTTTGAATAAATTTAAGAGTTAACTTATTTAACTGAACAATAAATCAATGGTGTCACAACTTAAAATTTGTTTTTCTAGATAAGTTTCTATGTAGAAAAATATAATTAATAAAGATGCTACAAAACTTTGCTTCCTCATAAAGGTAAATATGTTTTCCTTGATTCAACATGTATTTATTGAATATCCATTCTACATAATCATTTTCCCAGGGTCTGAGTTTATGGTGATGATTAGAGTTATTATTCATAAGTTTCAAGTTCCTTGCTCAGAAAAAGTTCACAGTTCTATGTGGGAAAACAATATTAAGGAAATAATCACATTAATAGATGTATACTTGATTAAAATATGCATGATTATTCTTAAAGAAAGAGATTAAGTCAATGAAACTGGCTTAAATTGGGGTGATTAGAAAGCCTTCCTGAAGAATTACTGATTGAACAGAAATAAATATGTAGAATGGGTCAACCACATGCACGTAGTATGAAGAGTATTCCAGAAGAGGCAGCAGGCAGTGGCAAAGACCTGGAGCAGGAGCGGTTGGGGTCTATTCAAGGAATGAAATAAGTGAAAGAAGTTTGTAACTAAACTAATTGCAGAGTGTGAAGAACAGCAATGTGAAGTCGGGGGCTTGATGAGGCAAGAAGTCTTGAATTTATCCAAAAAGAACTGGGAAACTATGAGAGGGATCAGGCATGGAGTGGTAGTAACAAGATCCAATTTGCATTTTAAAGATCTCTCCCAAGCTACAGTACAAAAGAGTGAAAGGATGGGTTCAGAGAAGATGAAACTCTGGAGGGTCAGTTAGAATTTTAGGAGAAAGAAGACAGTGATAGGCATTGGAAAGAGAAGTTGGTAGAGACCTCTTTGTTGCCTTGTTGTTGTTGTTGTTGTTGTTGTTTTTACAAGTAGACATGTAAAGTTAGTGATAGAGGAATGAGTGCCAGCCAAACAGCTGCCGATGTCGGAACATGCTCCAAAAACTTCAGGCTGAATATGAATTATGCATAATAATGTGATTTTAAAACACTCTCTAAAATCTAGGTAAATAAAGTAAAAATGTTAAAAGGTCATATTATATTTTTGGTGGTCACAGGGTTAGAATTTTAGTAGCAAAACATATTGCAGTTTGATGAGAGCTGAGTTTTTTTTGTATTAACATATTTTTTTATTAAGTTTATTGAGGTGACTCTGGTTAACAAAATTGTTTAGGTTTCAAGTGTACAATTCTATATACATCATCTATATATTGCATTGTATGTTTAACATCTAAAGTTAAATCTCCTATCACTATGTATTTAACTCTTTTTACCCTTTTCTACCTTGCCCCCTCTTCCTTCCCTCTGGTAACCGCTTCACAGTTGTCTGTTGTCCTTGAGTTTATATTTGTCTTGTTTGTTGCTTTCAGTTTTATATCTCACATACAAGTGAAAGCATATTGTTCTCAATTTCTCCTGTCTGACATTTCACTTAGCATGATAATCTCAAGATTCTTCCATGTTGTCACAAATAATCAGTATTTAATCTTCTTATTGAGTAATATTTCATTGTATATATGTGCCACTTTTTTATTAAAATTATTGGGTGACATTGGTTAATAAAATCAAATAAGTTTTTAATGTATAATTTAACCATATGTCATACGTATATTGCATTGTGTGTTCACCACCCAAAGTTAAATTTCCTTTCGTCACCAAATATTTCACCCCCTTTACCCCTATCTACCTCCTGTCTCTCATCTTTCCCACTTGTAACCACTAAACCATTCCCCATGTCTATGAGTCTCTGTTTGTTTGTCATGTTTGTTGCTTTCAGTTTTATATTCTACATATGAGTGAAATCATATGCTTCTCAACTTTTTCTGACTTATTTCACTGAGCATGATTATCTCAAGATCCATCAATGTCATCACAAATGGCAAAATTTCATCTTTTTTATGACCGAGTAATATTCCATTGTATATATATTTTACTTCTTTTTTATCCAGCCATCTATTGTAGGACACTTCTGTTGCTTCAATGTCCTGGCCACCGTGAATAATGCTGCAATTAACATCAGGTGCATATATCATTATGAATAAATGATTTCAAAATTTTTGGTAGATACCCAGAAGAGGGATTTCTGGGTAAATGGTAACTGTATTCTTAAATTTTGAGGAACCACCATACTGTTTTCCATAGTAGCTATATTAATTTACATTCCTACTGGCAGTGTACAAGGGTTTCTTTCTCCTTACAACCTCTCCAACACTTATTATTTTCTTGTTAATAATAGTCATTCTTAAAGGTGTGAGGTAGTATCTCCTTGTAGTTTTGATTTATATTTCCCTAATAGCTAGTGAAGTTGAGTATCTTTTCACATGTATGTTGGCAGTTTGTATGTTTTCTTCAAAAAAGTATCTGTTCTGGTCCTCTGCCTATTTTTTAATTGGATTGTTTGCTTTTTTGTTGTTGAGTTGTATTAGTTCTTTATACATTTTGGATATTAGCCCTTTATCAGAGATGTTGCTTGCAAATATTTTTTTTCCATTCATTTGGTTACCTTTTTGCTTTATTGATGGTTTTATTTGCTATACAGAAGAAGATTTTTAGTTTGATATAGTTCTATTCAATTATTTTCGCTTTTACCTCTCTCACTTTTAAGGTCAAATTCATAAAATACTGTCTAATACCAAGGTCTATAAGTTTAGAAACTATGTTTTCTAATTATTTTAGGTCTTATACGCATTTAGAGATAATTTTGGCATATGGTGACAGATAGCAATCTAAATTCATTTTTTTGCATGTGGTTTTCCAATTTTTCCAGCACCATTTATTGAAAAGGTGTTTTCTCTCCATTGAGACCTGCTTTTAACTGCAGCTTTTATAAATCTTATTAACCCAAAACATGATAAATAATGTTCAATATTTTTCCTTGTTAAAGAGCAAGATTGGGTTAGGATTACCAGAGAATCAATACTTATATCAAGTAGAATATTGCAACCAAACCCAGAAAATATTGTCTGTTTAGCTAAGTAAAAAGCATTTCACTGAATATCTGGAAAACTCATTGTCTTCCAATTCTGGCTCTTTTATGAGTTACTATAACTCAGCTGTAGATATAATGTAATTGGCCAGCACTGATGATGAAATCAATAATCATTAAAAAAAATAAATGGCATTTTGGGTACAAGAAACACTTAGCCATTTTTATCTTAGAGGAAGTACATGTGACTTTCAACTCCTGATATTTCAAATATATTTTTAATAAACACTAATTTTACTACAATTTATATGCTAGCTAATCATTACACATGTTGTACTCTCTTTGTGTTCAAGTAGAATCGGTGCATGTTTTAGATAAGAAATGCAAAATTAATTTTATTAAAAATCACTAAGTGGTGGGAATTTGTTTTAAGCTCTCCCTACTATGCATTTCAAAAGACTTCAAACCAGGAAGCATCTGAAAGAATACAATTGCAGAGCTTAGTTCAGATATTTAGGAAATGAGTGGTAAAGGGACTTTATCCTCCACAAGAAATTAGCTTTATTCATGCAAATATTTTAATGCAACATTTCAAATAAACAAAAATGAAATCACATGACTTTTAGTACATCAATACTGTCTATTCATTTTTTTAATGTTGCAAATTCTTAAAAGTTTCTATGTCTGACTGACCTTCCTGTTTTAATGATTAAATTATTTGAGATTGTCATGATATGTGCAAGGTGACCTTTTTTGGAGGAGTACGGTGATTCTTCTTATTTCTATTTTTCTATTTTTTGAGCACAGCTGACTATTTAAACTGCAAAGAGGTTTGTGTCTAATCTAGAAAAGGTATTAGAATAGATTGAGATTCAAGAAGGAGAAATCATGAAATCACCAGTAATAAACAACACAGTATAACAAGAATGTTTCAGAGGAGAAGCCGTGGTGCACAAGATCATACAACTTGTGACCTTGGAAATGGCTATAAAAAACTTCTGATAATGTGTAAAAAGATTTTAAAAAGCATACCCACTAAGAAATGTATGTAGGTGTCTCTAATTTATATTATTATCTATACACATATTTCTAAATTATTCTACTTATGTCTATTCATCAATCTATTGGTCTATTTATATTATTTGATTAAAATATATAGTTAACAATTGGTAGGCTACATCTCACATTATTCTGGTTAAATGTGAAAGTGTGGAGATTGTGGTTATAAGCATTTATCATTTAATCAAGTAGTAAGTACTGTCAAGATGATATATCCAATCAGACATTATGAAGGGTGTATATTGCAGTAGATTATTCTGCTCTCTCAAGAGAGGCTGTCGATATTTAGGTTGTAATTTTAGAGTTTAAGAGAGCAAAGCAAATTGCCTCCTGAGCTCACAGTCATGTTTGGAAGAGACTCACAGACAAAGGTGAAAATACATTATTATATAATCAACTGAGGAAAGGAGTGTGACAACTGTACCCAGAACTATGTTTTGCTGATTCATTGAGCATACAGATTTTAAGGGACACAGCTTCTAAGTTTGAAAAATAGTTGACTGTGTAAATCACGTGACTATTTATAACTACCTGGTACTTTTTGTTGCATATATTAATAGCAAAACTATATTAGATAGGCTATAAATAAAAAATATGTCGATATAATTATAATTTATTTATTTAAAATACATTAGTTATGATTCACAATGTAATGTTTTGCTGCAATGATACAAGTTATATATCCAAAAAAGAATCTATAGTTTCATAGGATTTACTACACTGACTTTTTATAAAATTGCTTTAAACACTATATCAATAGTTTTAAATACAAAGATACAGGGCCAAGATCTAATATAAATGAATGAATTTGACTTTCTGGAAAACCATAGACAGACAACAGAATACTGAGGGTCTTATGGTAAACAGAGGAATTCTTGTGTCTTAGCAATGGTTTTCATAACTGTTTCATTTGACTAATGCCAAGTAGAAATGTAATTCCTATTTACAGATTTTTAATGTGTTCTGGATAAAAATTTCCAACATTGTAAAATTAGCAACTAATTCTGACATTTGTATAACCCTAAGCTGTTAGATAAAATGAGGGTACAATTGTAAATTGCTTGGGTGGGTGTGTGGGTGGTGGTGGGGGGAACTACAGGATGTGACCTTACCTGTCCAGTATTGAGAAAAATTACTCTAGTGAAGAAAGACCATGTAAATTTTATTAGCTCTACATACTGTGAGGAATTCACTAGAAGACTGTTCCAAAACACTTTTTACAGAATAACTCAAAGCAAAAATCTTAGAATTTTTATTTTTATGAGTGTGAATTTTAAATAGAAACATACACAGTATCTATTCTATATACTGATGAAATTTCCTTGTCAAATAACAACTTGACAAGATTGTTCATTTGAAGTTTATGCCTGCTTTATAAGTAAAAAAATATATATATCATTTTAATTGCTTTCTTTTCTTTTCTTTTCTTTTTTAATTTCTTTCTTATTTCAGTGCATATGTGAGGCCTGCCTGTGTTCAGCGTGTTTTCCTGTGGAGCAGAAATGAAGGAGAGAAGAGAAATAGGTGGGGATGACATCTGAGGTACTGTGAAACAAGATGGCCACTAAGCAGAGCTGATTACAGTAACACTGATCAAAACCATTTTCTATGTTAAAAAGTCTGTCTCTTACTTTTGTGAGAATATTTTTTAAATCCATTAAATTTTCTATATTTCAACTTTCTTCTCCTTGACATTTTCTGATTTACAGAAGGGTAAATGGGCAGAAGTTGTTGCATAAGATGTGTGTGCATAAATAAGGTCCCTTTCTCTCTACTCATCTCTCTAGTTCAAGATAAGTCTGTTGGTTTTAATAAAGAAGGAAAAAGTGAAGAAGGGGTCTTTTTATTCATTTATTTTTTAAACCCAGAAAGCTCAGTATTCTTTGCTTCTCAGTTTGTCTCTTTGCTTAATGTGAGATGATATTCAAATACTACAGCTTGCAATCCAAAGGACTGGACTGTTCTGTGCAATTTATTTGAAAGCAAAATTCTTTGTTATTTATCTGTTTTGTCAAATGATCTGCAAGTAGAATATTGAACTAAAATCTTTAGCAATTTACTTTGGATTTTTTTTTGAAGGGCAATTACAAACTCCTAAGACTGATCAGTTTCTTTATTCTTTTTCATATAAAGCAGCATCATCACTTTTTTCTAATATTATATTTCTCCTCAATAATTGATGTGTTACATTAAAGAGACACAAAATGATCTTAATTATGCAATAATGATCAAGACAAAAAGTGTTTCCTGGGAACTAATGGTTGCCCAAGAGTACATGATGGCTTGAGGTCCAGCTGGTTAATAAGCCACAGGAAATGCTGTAGGCCAAGATTTGTATTATATCTCTGAGATGAAAATGAACCCCCAAAAAAAGGTAAAATGATTTTTTTTGTATCCACTAATGGGTAAAATGGTCTCATTTTAGATGCAGAAGACATTTCAGTAGAAGGGCTCTGTTCCATAACAATTTCATCAAAATGTTCAGTGATTTCTGCTTTTTGGTTTTAATACAGTAAAGAACAGATAATATTCTATTTTTTATTTGAAATTTAAATATAACTAAAATACTATACAAACTTGGAGTTTGTTTAGTCCTGTAACTGCCATACAACATTACATTCAACTTTTGCTTTTATAGATTTTTGTGAGTTAAATTATATATACTTAACATTTAAAATAATTATTTTTGAAAACATTCAGAAAATATTTATCTAATACCAAAGAAATACAGGATTTAATTTATTTTTTCTAGGATTCTTTCGGATAAAATTTTAGAAAAAAATATCTGACCAAAAAAGATGACTTAATATCTTGAGGGGTTTTTCTTTAAGGTAAAATTACATAATTAGAGATGAATCATTTAAACTTCAATTGTAGTTTATTTGTCTATTTGGCAAATGAGTGCTAGAGTTGCCTCTATCTCTGTGATTTACAGTGAGATTATAAAAAACAGTGTTTTGAAAACTTTAGTGCTATCAAATGTAGTTGTTGCTATATTTGTTTTATCAAATTAACCAATGTGATAATGTGCAATTAAACAACATGTTTAATCACATTTTATAATTTATTTTTTCCTGAGAATATCTAGGAAGATAGGCATTAACTTAAAGAGTGTGTAATGGCCAAAGGTGGTGTAATTTGAGAACAAAGGTAATATTGGATTATAACCAAAAGTACAAAATAAATATCCTTGAATCTATACTAATATAAATATAAACACTAGAATGAATGAATGAATGAATAAATAAATAAATAAATAAATAAATGAAATGTATTCTCTCATACCGAAGAATTTCAAATAATTTATGAAAATGCTCAACTTTCAAGGAGGTATAGCATGACCCCATATTCCTCGGCTATATACTGTGCATAGTAATTTTCTTCAGAAAGGTACAGTATGAAAAGAGAGGAAATGCTAAATAGCAAGAGTGAAGATGAAGCATCTATAATTAGAAAAGCAAACCTTGACAAATTTATCAGCAATGTTTAGAATTCTATTATATTGAAAAATTATGCTAAACTCGATGAATATTGGTGTTCTATTTAATGGAGAAAGTTAAAAAGCATGTGTTTTGAAAATCATTATCTTTTATCTAGTACTTATGGCTAAATCAGTAAGTCGAAATCATAGGGCCATAAAATGAAATGTATTGTTGCCAAGAAAATACTTTGGAAGTGCACAGTAAACCTTGCTGAAAGACTTACAGAAAAAATGATTAAAACAAATTACACCATGTGAAATATTTGTTATGGTTGTATCATTTAAACAAAAAATCTAGTAGACTCACTTTTTTGAGGGCACACATTGCTGTGTCTAGTTTTCAGTTGTATCTCTAGCATGAAGCACAGCATCTGCCACACAAAATGGGCTAATTCAATTGTTGAATGTATTCAATAAATATATCATATTAAGCTTTTGCTTGATATGACTTTAATAAGAGTACTTCCTTATTTTGTTGACCAAAGGGAAATATATACTAGAAAAATATTTTAACCATCAATAATATAATGTTATTACCATAATAATTTTGATAGCATAAACTTTTCCATCCAAGAGGAGAGGTATTATACAATATAATCCTTGAAGGAAACACTGCATCACTTATAATACATGTGGCAGTGGATGTTATCTATGCTAGCAAAACTAAAGGTCCAAAGACCACAAAGAGAGTATGTGAGGGCTATGTTAGTTAATATATAAAAAGTATTTAGATAACTGCCTAAAATTGTGTAATCACCATGTAAAGGTAGCTATTATAGTTAATTTCAATATTCACAATTTAAAAGAAAATTTTGAGATACAATTGCAGCTATTGCATCAACCAAAAATTATTTATTCCACAATTTATGTTATCACAATACAGAAATCATAGCAGGAATGTATAAGTCCCCACTATCAGAAATCATATTATGGTTATTATGCAGGATTTTTAAACTAGTGTATATCATGTATAAAATTCTCAAATCTTCGTAAATAAAAATTTGCTTGAAATTCTTAAAAATTAAAAAACTCAGTTTTGAACTATTTTGTTAAAATGTAAAAATTCAACACCTTCAGATAAATGTAATAAGAATAACCAATCTCAGAAAAGTGAAAATTTACTAGCCAAATAACAGCAAACAATATTGTTAACTAGGATTAACAAATTACCAAATACAATTGAAAAATCAATGTAATGATTTGATAAGTGCAGTTAATGATTAACTTCTATCAACTCTTAGTTTGATAGTCATTAAAATCAAGTGTTAAGATAAAATAAATTTTATCTAAAGCAATTTCATTCACTTTACCTTTCTGAAATTATTGTTTTATTCTTCAGTTAAAATAAAAAATAATCTGATTTTAAAAAGTAAAATATCATCTGTAAAATATTTTTAATTTCATATTCATCTCGTCATTTAGATTTCTGTTTTTTTTTTTTTTTGGTATATATCTAGATGTATATAGCATCTCTTCTCAGGACATTTAAATAATAGCAAAGGTGTTACATTGCTTTTTGAACTTCCCTACTCTTAAACATTTCTTTTTCTTTATATAAAATAAGTAGAATAGGAAGGGAACAATAAAATAAGAGTTTTAATGTAAGCCGGTGACCTTGCTGTTCTTTTCTTTCTCAACCAAAGTGAAGTGCCTTTTTACTTAATTCATATTAGTATCCTTTTCTTTTCTATTATCTGTTCAAATTTAGCCAGAGATAGATTTTAACAGTGTACCGTATGCGTATTTTCTTAAAATACTGGAGCTGCTATCAACAGATTGGCATAGTAGTTAAAGTAATTAGAAGGGTTCTATCTTTACATTAATTAACACATATTTATAGATTGCCTGCCATTAACAAGGGCAAAGTTGGTAGAGAGCTGTTAAGATGTGTCAGTTAAATTTCATGTCTTTAAAGACCTTTTATTCTAGTGTAGGATAAAGCCTAGTACATAAATATTATAGCACAAGGTAGTACATAAAAAATATAAAAATGATCCTTTCTTATTAAAAAATTAGAATGATCATTATGGCTCAATCCATCTATGGGGACTTTGTGAGAGGAGTTGTGAGACTATCTTAAAAGGCAGTCTATCTAACCATCTGAATTAAGCATTCAGGTGGTCAAAATAGGTATACATAGAAATGCTGACTTTCTTAAAAATGGTTCTTAGAGCTTTATATATTTTCAAAAGAGTGAAAACTACTTTGAATAAATATGACAAATTTAAATTGGATAGTTATAACTATTTTATTATTTGCTAAATAGATTTCGGCACAGTTGCACATCTAGATTCCTGCCTGACCAGGTGCTCCCTCGGACAGGACAGAGTAAAAAATTCTGGAAGTCTCCACTGCAGCTGAATAGCTTTGCCTCCTTGAAGACATTTTTTTTTTCAGATATAAATTTGTTTGGATCTACAAGTATCTTTTCTAAAATGCAACCAACCCCTTGGTATATTTTTAAGCTTTACAGATTACTTTTCTCCAAATATCTGATATAATTTTCATTTAAGAAATAGAAATTTTAATGTTGATTGGTGAAGTGTTATTTTGAGCATAAAAGAAAAAACGTGACTGGGCAAAATCCCAGAAAATAGAACTTTGAGTAGTTAGGGGAGCAGAAAAAAAGGATCTCAACAGCTAGGAGAGAAATGCAAGAATGAAGAGGGTGCAACAAGAGTGCATTTTAACCTTTCTGAATTTTACTAGTAGCTCTAAAGAGTTATTCTGATACAATTACCTTATTAAATATGAGAGTTAGATTCAGTTTGTCTTATCAGTGTATCTTAGTATTTTTTTCTTCTTGATCACAAGGCTACATAGATCAAGTGTACTGTCTATAAAATTAAATGTTCCTATTCAAGTAGGCTGTAAAAATATCACTAAAAATGTCTACTTCTACATATAGATACTGACCTCATTGTACTCGAGAAGGTGTTCCAAAGCTCATATTTACTATGGAAGACTTAGAACATTGTAGAATAAAAGGCAGGTTTGTTTCTCTTAATATTAAAAAGTTGAGGTGATTGCAAGCCTCCCCCCTCTCCTGCACACTGTTTTTCATATAGACACTTGCAGTGCAAGTTGTGTCCCAAATTCACTGTGCTATAGATCGATGGTCACTGTGTACTTCCCACTAGATTGCAAAGTTTTTGAGACAACAAACTCATTTATTCTTCACTATCTACCTAAAATAGTGATTAACATATGAATTGCTACTGAACAAATAAGTGATATAACTAGTGTATATGCATTATATATAGTTCTTTTAGCACTATATTTAGATATAGTTTTTCATAAGAGCTGAAAATCATGCATGTTTTGTTTCATTGTTTTGCTCTTTTTCCTATTATAAAATTAGGACTTGAACAAAAACACCACAGCTATCTCTTCTAGATCTAAACATTTTACTCTAAGATGAGTAAAAACAAAGATGGAGAGTAAAGGTGAAAGTAGAGATTGGAGATTGTGGATTGGAGATTAAACAAAGTGGATATTAAATATAATATCTAATACTAAGAAGCCATAGTTTTAGTAGACTGTACTCTGGTCTTTATTGCCTAAGAACTGACCTTTCACAGATAAATGAAAATTATAATCTTTTTCTGCCACTGCTTAAAACTAGACTGGATCTCATCATAGAGTTTGGCAGGCCATGTGGTAAACCCTACTATATGACTATCATTATTCAATAGTTGTATATAATCTATATATTCTATATATTGTTGATAATAACTAAAAGTTGATCAGCTCTTGGTAGGAATTCAAGATATTCAGTATAACTCAGTTTTTCTTTCTTTAACCTGTACAACTAAATTATCTACCTGTAACACTTGTGATTTTTGTTTCTACCCAATACATACATATACATATAAATATTATGAAAAAAGTAATAATTGAAAAAAATTGTCTGGGATGAGCGTAGCTAGAGAGTATTCTGATATGGCAGTTTTCTTCTTCACAATCTTTTCTGTGTGTCTATTATGTGTTAGATACTCCATAGTTTCTGTGGTGAATACAGAAGCTTTGTGCAGCTTATTGTTCCACAAAGAAGTTAAATCAATAGTGAGATGTAAAATATTTCTAGAGAAATAAGTGCAAATATTAAAGTGTTGAATTGAATAAAACAAAAAAAAATAGTGCTTTCTACCTTATAGAAACTAGTCAATGATTATGGAAGGCAAGATGGGACTCGAAAAGGAACTTCATCAAGAAATATAATTTGTACACACAGTGAGGAGAGCAAAATTTCTACACCCAGGATAATTTTTTTTAATTTAATATTCTTTTTTGTCTAGTTCCAGTCAAGATAACTTGAAGCTTTCTACTCAAGAACAAGCAGACAAATTTCCTTCTAATGGTTGTTAAACTCTTTCTCTTTTTAATTAGGTTAATTGAAGTCATTACCTGGTAGGTCCTAATCCAGATATTTGTTCTAACTTAATTTCATGCTAAGGTGCCATGGGCTAAAGATTCAGTATTCCTTAAATTAATCTATATGTTTAATTTATGCTAGAATTTTTTAAAATAAATGTATAGTTGAGAGTGTTGATTAAAAATAAAGATGATATAAATATGTAAGAACTGGGAAATATATAACATTAAACAGTTCACATTATTTTTATTATCTTTTTTCACAGCCTTATAAGGTCTTGGATACTAATGTAAAAACAAAATTAGAAACTTCTTCTCTGAGGATATTTATTGCTCAGTTTACAGAGCACGCAGTCTTAATTCTAGAGTTCTAATACAAAAATTTTCATTGCTTTATCCTCTGGTGTGCCAAAACCAGGACCTAATTGTTGCTCTCATTGGGAATTATGAAAAAAATGTAATTTCTAAGAAGTTACATATTTTTTAATATTTATTTCCAACTTCAGAACATATGTATACATAGAGGTTGTGATTTTAATATGCTCACATCCTCATAAGTACATACATGTGCTCATGATTTTAAACATAAACACACAAATATTAAATATTTAAAGATTTGTCACAACATAGGTCACTCTCCAATCTCTTTTCTATTATGTTTGTGATTAGAATCTATAACTTACTTGTTAGAATTCATTTAATTGTTTTCACAGGATTGAGTTGGGCTAAAAAACCATAATATTATGATGTTATTAAAATAAGAAGATTCTCAAAAGATTTGAAGTTTTAATGTCCTATGCTTAAAATATTTCTTGAACTATAAATATAAAGATAATTACATAAAAATAGAAAGGTTTGTAATTTTAAAAACTATTTGTCATTTAATACATACTAGAAGGCAGTTTATTTACAGAATCCATGCATGATGGAAAGTATTATTTATATAGCATAGATAATGAAACCATTAAATAGAGAGAGTGATTTGCCACTCACTAGTGAAAGAACAAGGGCTCAGTTCTTAATCACTTTTATTCCAAAGCCAAAACAACTTCCATAAAAGGAGAAATAGCCTCATTTTTCTTATATACTAATTTCTTTGCTGTATTTATCTAACTTGATGCATGTATACATATCCATGCTTGACATTAAAAAAAAATTACAAGATTTTAGTACTAGAATGAACCATAATATAATATTTTAGTAATTAGCTACTGAGCTATATTCTTCTATTTTTAAGTTTTCCTTTCTCTGAAAACTCTATAAACCTCAATTGAATCATCAATTCACTTTCAGGTACTTTTTAACTTTAACCTCCAGCCTTATACACAACCCATTTAGTTTCCAGTTCTGGCCAAAGAAGCAGCTACCACCAAAAGGTATAGGAAACTTTACCCCACACTTTTTCCACAGGAAGGTGGATTTTCCTACCATCACAGTGAACCATTCACATCACCACATATGCAGAGTGACCAGGGCTTCCCAAATTATCTGTGATGAAGAAGAAAGTTTTTGACTTGTTTTATTTCCATTCTGTCAGGGGCAACATAAAGTGGCACATTGGCAGCTTGCAACACATGTAATCACCAGGTTCAACCAAACCTTTATTAGTCTCTACCCAGTTCCACGAGATGAATCCACTAAGGGACAGGTGTTATGGCAACACCTAATCTGTTATAAAAGTATCTGATATCTTAATTTCAATTTAAAATGTATATCATTAATGTAACAGTTTTGGGTCTGGTATTTGTTCCCGGAGGAAACAAGCTAAGAGGAACTTTCTCAGTAACTAAGCTAACAACCCAGTGAAAAAAAAAATTGAATTTAATCCAACATTTCTGTTTGGCTAGGAATTCATATTATAATGTGTATGTGAATAATAGAACTATATAGTATTTGGAAAAAAATTACTTTCTCTATCCATGGAAACAAATACAGTCACTAGAACACATTAAAAAAGTAAATATCACTGGTCACCTGATAATTTTTTCTACCATATATATTTTGATTATTTTATACATTTTTTATTAATTTGTGTTTTCTTTTGAACTATGAATAATAAATTGATTCAATTAAAAGTAAAAATAGTAATCATCTCTTTGATATTTTAGAGTTTATAATCTCTTTTTAGCAAAACAACTTCTGTAGTTTTGAGTCAAGATGAGAATAGCACGTGAGGTTAGTCATTTCAACCAAGATTTACTTAAGTCCTACTTTGTGCCCTGAGCTAAGCAAGGTAATGTGTCCTTTGCTACAGTGGTCATCTCATCTAAATTTTTCATTTAGAAGTGAGGCAACAAGGTACATAGGTTTACACCAGAAAATGATACCCTACTTTCCTTGCGGTCAGCTCAGTGAACCCTCCTGCCCATCCTGGTCTCGGTGTCCTGGTTCAGGTAGTACAGTTACCACTTTGATGTTCCTTCTCTTTTTCCAACTCTCTCAAGGAATTTGAATGTATGTATATTTTGAGTTGAGTACAACAAGTTTTGAGATTCTATTAGAATTTGAGGGTAGGGCCAGGTATGCTAAACCTATTTCACCATGCAAGTCAATTTTGCAAATGAAAAAAAGGTCTCAACCTGCACTAAATTTCAATAGCTCCTCTGTTGAGGAACACTGCTACCAGATCCATCCTTTCTAAGCTCGCTTTAAAACAAAACGATGACAACAAAAAACTTTCCTACTTTTTTTGGTGACTTCAATATCTATGAATGAATGAATGCAACTGCTCCTTTTCCAAAATACTGAAAGAATCACTCTACTATTTCTGTTAGTTAAATAATAAATGTGCTGGATCTATTATATCAATTGATACAAATACAGATGTATATTCAGTTTTTTTTCAGACAAATCTAAAATAACATATGCATTGTTATAATTAACTCTTAGAAAAATTAATAGCATTTATATACCAGAATAGGGTACTTTTAATTTAGTAGATACATTTCACAATGCAAGAATGAATGATTCATACAAACAAATGCCATTGTATTTAGTCAAGATTTAAAAAAATAGTAAGTCTACATATGAGCTTGTGGTAAAGTTCTTCTTATTTTGTTTTGTTTTGAACTTCTGGTTAAACAACCTCTAGTACAGTGAGCATAAGAATAACCTGGAGGTCTTATTAAAAATGTGCCTAAGGATCTACTGCCAGAGTTGCTGACTAAGTCCAGGGTGAGCCTGAATATGTGTTTCTAATGACTTCCTAGGTAATGCTGACTTTATTCTCAGATTGACCTTCTGATTAAAAATGAGTGTAGTTCTCTCCAACTAACAAAATAGAGTCAAAAGCTCCATTGCAGGACATGACAGGAGTGTTAAAGTCTGCTTCCATCACTTTTTCTGCTCTCAGATTCTAACATGACTTTTGCTAAACAATGGACCAGCCATTCTGAAGTACAGTATTGACCTTTTTTTTTTTTTTTTTACTGTACCATTCTTTTTGAGACTGTATATGCTTTGATTTTGTATACTTACTGACTAGAATGTCCTACCTGTTTAACTTGAAATAAGACCACTTACCCTTCATGGTCAAGTACAAATAAGATTTTTTTCCAAAGGGAACACTACCTATTGCCAGATTTAAGTGAATGAAAATGGGGACCTCTTAAAATTTGATTACAGTGAGTTGTTCCATGATACAATCCAAAATATCCTGATTATGCTCTAATGTGTTTCAGCAGGCTCCATTAAGTGGTACAAGGCTTACTTTGAATTTTGTGTTTGAAAACTGTTTTCATTGTTCACCTGATACCATTTTAATTTATACCATCATTTCCAAATAATAAAATAAATATGTCTCTAAGAATTTTTGATATAAATTTTTTTGGGTCAAACCACAAAAATTAGTTTTTGACCAAAACACTTCTGAACATCATCCAGTTACATACAATTAAATTATAAATAGCTTAGATATGAAGAAAAGTCATTTCAAAGGATTTATTATTTTTTAAAGCTCAATTTTTATTGAAGATTTTACTTCTTGTCTTTTTTGTAAAACTATGTCATTTTAATCTATTATATATATATTTTTTGCATGTATATGATATAAACTGATGTGTATACCTAAGTTTTTAAGATTTCAAACTTTCTTACATGTAAATAGGTAGTTCTTGAAATGCTGGCATTATTGTTAGAGAATCCTTACTAAAGCTCAACATCTAAGTTTCTGCCAAAAAGGTACGGAATAATCTGCTTTAAATAATGGTGAACGCTTTTTCATTTCACAAATGGGGAAGGCATGGCTGCCTCCAGTCTTTCTTAAAGGTTGAAGAGTGATATATGTGTGCTAAATAAAGGCTTATCAGGTTACTGTAAATTGGAACACTGATAAAACTTCCTCAGGAAAGCACCAAATGGAACAAGGACCTATTCAGAAAATGTTGGTTTGTAGATACGCTATTACAATGGAACTCATCTAAATGACAGCATGGCTTAAGAGTGGAATTTTTACTCCCAGTTCAGGAAATTCTACAGCAGGAACCAAAGCCTGGTTTAGCTCTTGAGATGTAGCCAGAATCCAGGTTGTTTTTCTGCTGTGTGCTGCTTTTCTGAGACATGTGAGTTTTGGAAGATAAGAACAGAATAGTATATAAACTCCAACATGTGGCACTTGTCAGATTAACAAAAGGAGAGGGAGGCCTCTACAAGTCTCCATTTTCCCTGATATAGGTACAAGTTAAGCACAGTATAATGTTCATACTTGAAATCCCAGTGTGAAAATAAGAGGAGTAAAAGGTGTGTGAACTTTAGAAGTCGAATCATTCTTTTTATTTTTTTATAGATGAGAAAATGATCTCTTAGGGCTCACTTCAAGATCACACTTTGCTTTTGCATTTTGTTTTGTTTTCTATTTCATCTTGTGCTTTTAAAACACACATACATATAGTGCCATCACTTAATGATGGAACTCCTTGAAAATGTAGCTGGGTCCAAAATTTTATGAAAATAATTCCAGAGAATGGAACCACTTAAATTAATTGTATCTTTCTCCATAATTGCCATCAAGGGCATAAAAGCCACTACTTAAGTGATCTTTTGAATGACTAGTGTAAGCATCCAGGAAATCCTTTTTGTTATCTAATCTAAGTCACTCTAGTTTAATTCCCCCTGTTTTGTTTTTGATAGAGACAATGAACCCACATTATAGATAGTGGGGTGGAGTTATATTTTGAAAAAATGCTGAAAGTGAACTAGAAAGGCAGCAGTCTAACATGTTTGTAATTATTATTTTGGTAATAATGTTATATATAATGTGTGGGTGTGTACATACACTGAGGAAGTAGCTTATTAAAACATACTTAGCAAATTGTAATTTATAGGCATACATAAATTATGGATTCAAACTCAGGTCTGATGAATTCTAAAGCACATAGTCATTTTTCTATATAATTCTCCAAAAAGCATGAAGACAAGCATGGTTCATATAACCTAAAAATGTATTATAATATTTATATAATACTCAGGGAGAGACTATTTAAAACAGGCTTTATTAATTCACTCATTTATTTGCACTGACAAATAATGTCTAAGATGATCAGAGATTTGGAGGATTCAACAAATCGATAAATAGATTCAGCAAATCTATAAATTCCATCATTGTGGTCTCATTTGATGTGCATAAGCACATTAATTAAATTTGATTATCAAAATTTTATATGTATTGCATTTATAACAAAATTATATTAGAACAATAAATGAATAATTATAATTTACATTAACAAATCCACAGTTAATCATGTAAAGGGTTAATTTTCCAGATAAAATATCAATTATAGCTACATAAAGTAATAGGAAATAAATCTATCCAATGTTATCCACTCTAATGAAGTAATCATGGCAGCGTATGGTGACACTGACATCAGCATCAGTTGTTTTCACGATTACACAATCAATATTTATGAGCTTCATCAGGAGAAAGATGACACCTGGGATTAGCAGCTTACTAGGTGGGAGGACAACACAAAGGTTTTCTGGACCACATTGAGATGGAAAACAGCAGCCAAGTCAACAATCTCACTTATTATTAATATTTGTCCCTTCTATAGAACACAAGTTCACTCTTTGACTGGAAAGTCAAACTTCAACTTTAGTCAAAATTATAAAAACTCTTTAGCTTTTTAATTTTCAAAAAAATATAGCTATTTGTATTTGATATTGTCATAAAGGGGATATAAAAGAAGTATATAGTATGGTTTCTGTCTTAGTTTCGAATATTGTTGACAAAGCAAGATAAATAGAACAAACAATCACAAGCAGAATTGAAGTCCTTTCTCTATCATTAACTTGTTGTATTAGATAAGTCAATTCTTGTATCTGGACCACTATAAAGTGAAAAGGTTGAACTACACTGTGTACAAGTTCCAATTGAGTTTACTATTTCCAATATTCTATTAAAGGCAAGTAAATATGGTACAGAAAATAAGGGCCAAAGGGATTCTAAGGAGAAAGAGAAAAAGACAAAAATCAGATGTGGTCAGAGATATTCTGGATTAGACAATGGTTTACTAATGATCCAACTAGGTACTGATTTATCTATGTAATAATATGACCTAGTTATTTACTAAAATAACAGGAAAAAAGGAAATAATACTTAACTGACAATTATATGTCATTTACTATAGTTATGTTTTGCATTTATTTTGGCTTAATTTTGAGTCCTCAAAGTCAAAACATTATTTATTATTTTTGTTTGTACCACTATACTTAATCCCCAACTGACTGCATGGTATTTTTGAAATCAGTCTAATTACTATTTGACTAGTTGTTTATTTTGCTTTTATTTTTTTTTGCATTTTTTATTTAGTTTTTAATGGTAATCTCAAAATCTAAAGATATTTTGGAAAACTAAAACAGATTTATAAAGTTGAGTAATTTTGTTTCAGCTATTGAAAGTATTGAAGCAGAATAAAATAAGAACATTGAAATAGGTAAAATGAGGATCAAAAATTACATTGTTTCTTAGTTTCCGGTAAATTTACTTATGAAGATAAAGCGGGGATGGGGGAGAAGCACACAGTAGTTTCACCAGACATTCACAGTATGTGACTCCAAGACCATAGAGCAGGATTTGGTTCAAGTTTATTTTTTGAGTTGTCTTGGATGCTCTCCTTCCGGGCATGTCTTCTTTTTTGTCTCATGTATTATGTTTTATTTCAACTCTTTTGACAGCGTGTCAGGCATTAGCAGCAGAATAATCTGTATACACAGTGGGAGAGAGAGGCAGACCAAATACACATTGAATAGGGAACAAGAGGTTTCCAGCATTTGATACGTTATTTTCTATGGTAAAGGACTAGATCTGCTAAGCATATGGAGACATGCTCATGGATCAATGAAAACTTCTAAATATATGGTCATCCTGTAAAAATTTATATCTTGACTAGGATATGTTTTGATAACATAAGTAATATTCTCATAAAATGTTTGGAGTGAGACAAGAGGAATGAGGGAAACCATAATATAAAAAGCACATGTAGGATCCTTGCCAATGATTGAGGCATCCTTCTGCCTTATAAAGACACTGATTTTCATCCTATCCTAAATGATCAATTCTATATATTTTGGAGATTCCTTTGGGAATAAAACACAACTGAAATTAGTGTAATGAGCTTAGGTTAGGGGAAGCAAGTTTCCCTGGACTTTGGATAAATAAACCTGGTTTAAAAAATTTGTCAAAATGTATCCAATGGGAATATCATTTTCCTTACCAAAATATGATGCATACCTATATTTATTTCATATTTTTTTAACCTCAGAGCCTTTAAAATAAACCTGGAAAAGAAATTCTGCTAGACCTATGTTTTTAATATACTGCTTTAATTCTAGCATTTCTTTCAGGTATTTACCTCCGAAGTATCATTTTAGATACATTTGTTAGGGAAGAAGAGTCATAAAGAGACCTTTAGATTAAATTTAAACTTTTTCTGATCTTCTTAAAAATAGGAGAAATGGTTTCTGAATGATTGAATATCTACTGAGAACTCTGCAGGTGGTTTCAAATTAAATTCACAAACTTCCAGAATGTCATTTTCCTAAAAAAATTCCAGGATATAACTTCACCAACTAACTAGATGGGATTTAAACAAAACTTCTTTGCTAAGAGATAAAACATAAATTATTAAACTCTAAAATCAAGAATAATATTTTCAATTAAAATGTAGTGGTTAAGAATGAGGAAATTAAGTGCCAATATACACTGGAGTAGAGAGAGATTAAAAGTTGTGCACAGCTGTGGAAAATTTCTTACTGTTTCAAGTTCTGTAGTATCAGAAGTGCAATCTTGTTATATTCTTTTGATAAAGCTGTTAATGAATACTTTATTATATTTTATTATTCATATTTTCATATTGCTCTTTTGATTTTTTTGTTTTCATCATAGCTATTATTAAAATCAGTGGAATCAGTTAAAATATGCACAATTTAAATAGAAAATATACAGAAATTTTTAGTTAGAACATTATCTTGATGTAAAACTCAATTTCTTCCCATAAATTTTATTTTTAATCAATTCACAAAAATACTTTGGAAACAAAAATGATTACATTTTCAACAAATATTATTTAATGGAATTAATTTCTCACAGGTATGTTGACTAAACCAAATTGTTGTGAAAACCATAATCTTATCCTTACAATGAAATTAATAAATTTAATCACATAATTTATTTGCTCTAGTGTGTTTATTATTAAACCATGTATAAATGATATATAAACATAATATAATCATAATTTATTGATTATATTAAAAATAAAGATACAATAAATCTATAAAAGATGGAATGAAAGAACTATTCTAGCTAATTATATTTTGTGAATAACTGACATTTATATTTTCTTGATTTTGAACTTAGCTCTGCTATAAACAATTGAATAATCTTTATTATAGTTTCAAAATACTTGAAATATCTGTAGGCAAAAGTAGAATAGTGCATATATCATTAAACATAAGCAACACCATATTTAAAATTAGTAGCCTTAATATTAATGACCAATTCTATTGCTAAGTAGAATTTGTTAGCTATTTGGAATTATTTTACACCTGAAAAAAATAACGTAATTTTTCTTCCTGTTGCAATATTCCATGTTTCTAGTGATGTTGTGCTAAATGTACTTACCCCCAAATTTTATTAAGTACAAACAGAATACCAATGACTGAGCTGAGAGTTCTTCACATTAACAATAATGTTAACTTTTCAAAATACTCATTTAAGGTAATAGGAGTAAAAATAAATGACAAAGAAATGAGTACTTTCTCCAGGATTATGGAACTCAGTAATGGGAAGAGATCATCTAATTTATGGTTTTTAAAGCTCTGCTTATTTAACACCAGATCAGAATGTCTCTAAAAAATCATCTAGGTCAAACCTCAATTTTACACAAAATTTACAAATTTGCCTCAGGTAATTCACACATCTCACAATCTTTTTGTGACAAACTTTTTCCAAAAGGGCTAGATGTAAATATTTTCAACTTTGTGGGCTACGAGTCTTTGTCTACTACTCAACTTTTCACTGGTAGCATGAAATTAAATACAGAATTTTATGTAATGTTCAGTTATCATAAAATTATATTCCATTTTTTGTTTCTAACTATCTAAACATAATAATAATTTAAAAAATTCTTATCTCATAGACCTTACAAAAACAATTGACACCCACAGACCACATTTTGCCATCCTCTATTCTAGAGCAGTATCCTTTTAAAGATAAATGTCTCGTGCCACATAGAAGTTTTCTAGTAACTACAAAATGATGGGAGAACACTCTAACCATAATAATGTTATAATTGTGATAACACACTACTTACCAAAATGTTTTATACATATTATTACAATATCACAATAGCCCTATGAAATAGATATTATAATTTTTCTTAATATAGAGAAAGAGATGGGGACTTTGACTCTTGTAGTGACATCTCAGGCCACTACAAGAATGTGGCTGAACCCAGATGTTTATTTTGAAACTTGAAAAAATTATAATTATTCTCTATCTGAAAAGTAAGAAAAAAGCAGGTAATTTTTACATTTTATAAGTAAGACTTAACCAAGAAACCTATACAATACTAATATTGGCAAATCGATATTATAGAGATATTTGAAGTTCACTCTGATGTCTTAGTAATGAGTAAAAAATAATTTGCCTATGCTATCATTTTCCTAATTACTCGATGCCTTGATCTGCTTTCAAGATTTTGATTTAATGAATCTATTTATGAAAAAAACCCTGTAACATAGGAGCAAAATATACAGCCACTCTATTTTTAATTAGTGCAGTCATTGTTTTTCTAACTATAATACACATCCCAAACTTAAACCCAAACTGATAGCTACTTAGTAATTTTGTGAAGAGAATGAAGACAGATGTCAAAATGAGCGTTATATACACATATTACACTATTTATTGTAGATAAATAAGAATACTAAGCAGATACTCTTTCAGTTGAAGTCTTCTGTCCTTTCTTGATAGAATAATGAGGTTTTTACAAAAAGATGAGATATACTTCAAGTGGCTAACTGCCACTTGACTGGACAAAACTCCAACTGAGTTTATTGTTTCACATTTGTTTTATTTAACACTTGTCCTTAGAAAGACTTGTAAAGTATCTTCAGTTACTACAGAATCTAGAAACATTAAGCAAATGTATAATTTTTTTCTGTACTTCAAAGGAAAGGCAAATTTTCCCTGTCAAAAATTTTAAATTTAGGGGCTCCTAATGATTGAAGTGAATATTTGTATTTTAAAATCTGTCTCATCAATTTTCTAAAAAATTCAACTTTCTAAAGGCTTATATCTGCCAGTGCCATTAACACACAGTGTATGTACTATATCCTATTATAGATTTAATAGCATAGAGAGTCATGAAAAATGTTATAAATTTACATAATTTATAACTCTTAACATTTTGCATTTCTTTCAAAAGGAGTATCTATAGTTATAATTACAGTTATACACACACACACAATATTATATGATGAAAATATATAATTTGCTTTGCTAAGGAACTTCCTCATAATTTCAATACATTGTGTAGAGTGCCAAAACTCTAAGAATATTGTAAGAATATGCACTACAGAATTAAAATACATAAATTAAAAATACTTGCAAATTAAATAATAGGTAATATTAATAATATTGTATATGATTTTTGTTCTAAGTATTTTATCAGATAAAGGCTACAAGTATCAGCATTATTTATGTTAGGTCCTCAGTAAGATACCTTCATAAAGAAATAAGTATAATACAATGTGACACAAAATAATTGAGATTAATTTAACAAAGATAGATAAATATATTGAAATAAAAGACTAACACCTGGCACAATCTTCCTAACACTTATCACACTGTATTGAAATAATCTTTATCCTAGTTTAATTAATCATTAGACACTGTGCTCCTATAAGGAATTTATAGGAATTTATTTCATTTATGTCTTTGTAACTTTAAACTTCAACAAAGTACTGAAAATGATTGGTGCTCAATAAATAATAAAAAACATTTATTTCAACTAACTGAAAAAGCAAGTCTTTCCAATTAATTGTAAGCATATAAAAGTTCAAAGTTTCAATAGATTAGACCAATACACAAAATGAAAGAAGAAAGAGGTAGAGAGATGGAGGGAGGTGGAGGGGTGGAGAGAGAGAGAGAGAGAGAGAGAGAGAGAGAGAGAAAGAGAATATCTCCAAGGAACATCAAATTTATGAACAAATTGAGGATTATAAAAATGAATTAACTGATTTGTTATAAGTTTCTTTGTTCTGCTAATTCTCAGGTGAGAAAAAAAAATTACATCTTATCTAATGTCTCTTACGTAAAATATGTCATGCAACAAAATTTGTGTTTTTTAAACCTTTAGTACCAACAGTGCTTTGGTATAGAACTATACAGTAAATAAAGTGTAATAATTAATCTGTTTTTGAAATATGTGTAACATTTTGAAATATGTTACTACATTAGAATAGTAAATCAAGTATTTTAAAATATTTTATCATATAACAAAGGTAAAATTTATTTTTATTTTTAAACTTTCCATAATATTTTATTGCTTTAGTTTTATTATCTCAAATGAATTACATTCCATTAATTTCTTGATAAAGTACACTATTGGATTTAATTGATAAATATGAATTTACAATCTGGTACTTACAGACTTTTAGTAATCTAGTATATCAACATTTTTAGAAGAAATTATAATATGAGCTGACTGACAGGAATGAAAATTTTTATCTTGTTTTAATTTTTGAACATACAATTTTACAAGTAACAGAACATTTTTGGGGAAAAAATGTTGACTGATATCCTGGGTTTTTTAATGCATTTTAATCCTTCTTACATTTAAAAAAATTACTCTAGAAAATTTCAGAAGAGCTTTGAAACTTATTTTTCATAATCACTTTTAAAGTTTCTTCTAAAAGATGGTAGAAAATAACATTTTATTTTTGTGTATATGTGGCATAATTCTCTAGTTGTGAAGACAATACTTTAAGTTCCAAAATAAAACACAGATACACATCTCTTTGTCACATGACCATATTTCAAGAATCACTTGATAAATTTATGCTTGCACAGAACTTTAACAACACATTTATAATTCCTTACTAACAAATTTTATCCTACATTAAAATAGTGTTTAAATAAAACAGCATAATATATCTCTTGGATCTAGATCTATCATATCTCAAAATGACATAAGAATAAGTTACTCTTCCTACGATTACACATTCACAAGAATATTTATTAAAATTAAAAACGTTAGAAATATAAATATGACTTTGCTGTCTAAGCTTATGGCTGTTCTCTTTTTAACAAATATTTTAATTCCTGAAGGTAGGGTGTAATTTATAATCATGATTTTTATAATTTTATAATGGAGCTTATTTTAAAGCAAATAAAATGTGTAATTGCTACAGTACTATTTATCAAAGGTGATAAGGTCTTGTATCAATAATGACCAGCAAGTTACAAGTCTCAAATTCTGCTCAAAGAAATATTACTTAATTGTGCAATATTCAACATGCTTTAACCACAGAGTACATATGCTGATGATTTTATTTTTGATCCCTTATATTCATAGATTTCTACCTTATGATTGCATTTTACAGTATAATATGAGTGTATTCATAATAATTTCATTTGAATCTATTCATAGTTTATATAAATAGTTAATGAAAATGCTATAACTTTTCATATCGATTATATAATATTCTCAAATCATCATCGACTATTCTGGTCAGTTATTGAGAAAAGTTATTCACTTTCAATATCAATTTCCATATTCTGGAGCCCATAATAATAATAGTAGATAATCAGATAGCAATTCATAGTACTATTACACATGTTATTTTATGTAAGCCATATCACAAACCTGGGATGTTTTAATACTATATCTCATTTATGAATAAGATATGAGAATCAGAGATGTTGTTATTTATTTAAGAATTTTTAAATAATAAATGACCAAGACTGGAATCAAATTCTGTGTATAAATTTTCATATAATTTTAATGTATATTAAATTCAGCCTAAATGAATAGGAGACTTTATGTATAGACTGAGATATATGTAAGATGCACACTTTAAGAAAACTGATCTGTTGTTATTTCTTCTAATTCCAGAGTTACTTAATTAACTACAGAATTATTTTTTGTAGAGCAGACTGATCATGTTATTTTATAAAATGAAGTATTTTTTTATTTAGCGATATTATAACAGAAAGATATTGTCTTTGGCTAAAATGGAAAAACTTTGGACTATATGTGAAAATTTATTCTGATGATGAACTTTTGAACTTTGTGTCCAGGGGATCTCCTCCTTTAAAGTCTTAAATACAGGATGACACCTCAGTGATTATGTAAGATTTATGTTCTGTACTTGATAACGGAAAATTAACTAAATGATTTTTTTAATATTATAGTTATAAGCTTCTCTAAGGAACTGAAAAATGAGTGTGTGAACATAATTTTATTGACTATAAAATAATTTTTGATGTCTCATAATCAATTTAAATATAGGAGTATATTTATAAGCAATATTTTATTTTATGTAGAGTGAAAGAGAAGTAGGTCAGATGGAAAATTACGTGTTAATTCACCCCTTGGATCACAGTCATATTATTTACTCAACAAGAATCAGCTCAGAAGAGCACTTGGGAATTTTTTATCCTAACTTAGTCTTCTGATTAAAATCATATGGTTATTAGTTTCCATTTTTCATATTGAAACAACAACAAAAAAATGAAGACCAAAGGAGGGTTTATATTGCAACTGGTTTCACTGATCCTTATGCAGTGGTCTTTTTACTTCTGAAATTTTAGCTACACTATTATTATAGACTAATACATTTCTTATTCATTCACCTAATCCACATGCTTTTATTCTTTTGAAGATTTTCAGACTACGCATTTTAAGGTTTTGAGGTAAAGAATTATGTGACTGCATATACATTTTAGGAAGATCATTCTTGCATCCTATGGGAAATGGATCAAATGTGGAACTAGTATGTCAAAGAGCCTGAACCAATTTTGGCAATAGCAGTGAAATTTTAAAAGTGAATAAACACAAAATATAATAACATGTTTATTACACAGAATCCAAAGTTGTGCTAACTGATGACAAAAGAGAGTATGAGAGAAGTCATTTAGGTTGACTACATATTTTCATTGGAGAAAGAAGGAATAAATAGTGGTTCCTTCACTGGGATTAAGGATGGAGGGAAAGAAGCAATTTTGAGAGACTGTGAAGAGGTGGGTAGGGGAGGAGAGAGGTGAAGAGACAGGAGGGTGCTAGAGCAAATGACAGGGAGAGGGCAAAAGGAAGAACAGTGGGGAGAAAAAAATCTTTGAAAAAAATCTATGTTTTTTTCAAAATCTAAGTGTGTACAGAAGAAAGTAATCTTAAAAAGAAAAGAAAAGAAATGAAATGATCAGAAAAAAAAAGAGAGAAAGCAGAGAAGTTTGAAAACCAAAGATGGAATAGTGAGGAGTTCGACATTAGGATAGCTAATGTTATTAAGATCAAATATGGTAATGGAACTAGAAACATTAAGTGAGCACTCACAAGAAGTTTAGAAAGAAGTGAAACAATGATGAGAGTCACAGGCATGGTTATAGCTAGGAAGGAGTATAGGGAATCCAAGGGTGGTTGGACACTGTCTATTTCTTAGGCAATCAGAGATTAATTATTTGCATAGTGTGTGTG
The DNA here is from genome assembly GCA_004027375.1 of Macroglossus sobrinus. Classification (NCBI taxonomy): domain Eukaryota; kingdom Metazoa; phylum Chordata; class Mammalia; order Chiroptera; family Pteropodidae; genus Macroglossus; species Macroglossus sobrinus. Next base: position 214,435 of record PVKZ01002194.1, read on the forward strand.
TATGTGTATGTGTGTGTGCATGTGTGTGTGTGTGTGTGTGTGTGTGTGTAATCATCTCAATTCAAAAATGGTTTAAAATTAAATGAAATAAAGATACTGTCTATTAAAAAAAAAGTGAAGTTGCATTCCCAGGTCACATGGGTTACTCAATAAGGGATTCTGTAAATTCTCCACATGGATTGTTGAAATTCAAATGTATTCATAAATCTGAGAACTGTTTTATTTTCTTTTGACTTATTTTTAGTAATAGCATCTGATAATAATAAAAATGATACAATTTTTCTTAATAATACATTGAACTTAAAAACTTTTAAAAATCTGAATATTATGGAATGGTAAAAATCACTCAAAAAATAAGGATGTTTTTTCTTATAGGTACAGATAAATTTCTTTATTTTTATAAAATTTCCTTAATATTTTTATTTATAATAGTCTTTTATTTATTTTCCTGTTCAGTTTAATATCATCTTTTTTGAAAGAGTAAGCATATTTAATATGATAAAACTTATTTTACCTTTATAGGAGTATTGCGAATTTAGGTGGGGTTGATATTTAACTTCTGTTTAATATATGAATTAATTGTGGGCTGCCATATAATAAAAAATGTTTTACTAGAGCTTAGAACCAGGTGGCTCCAGTAAATATTTAAGTGCTGAACACCTGAAATGACCAACCAATATAAGCAGTTTGTCTTGGCAGATTAATTTCTCATTGTAACCAAACATATTTGCATTTTGGTGTATACACTAAATATCATTCTACAATGAGCTTTGTTGATGTGTAGCCAACAAGAAACTGATTAACTGGGTTGTCAACAAAACAGAGTTTTCAGCCTAAAAAGGTAAAGACTGTATCTTGGAAAATGTCACCACATTAGAATATTGTTCAGCAGGCCCATCTCAGTCCCAGAAAACCATTCCAATCAATGGCTTGCACCTGTAGTGTACCTTTGGCTCATACTTCATTTTTAGTAAGGGTGTTGTTTCTCCCATCAATCATAGCTCAAAATTCTGGTGTCAGTTTAGGGTGAATTCACATTTTATATAAATTTAAATACATTTTAAAAGGAGTGATAAAAATTATTAATGGATTTTCAGTCTGCTTGCAATATATAATATAATTCTCTCAAATTAAAAATGTGTCAAGATTTGCATAATTTTATAGCTTGTGGACTAAGTGAACTACAAACTGGGTGTACTCTATTGAATTTGCATGAAAACATATTAGCAGATAAATTGTTATGTTGGCCATACTCTGTCAGAATTAGTCTTGACTTATAAATTTAGAATAATTTTGAGTCTTGAGAAATACAGACATTGCATTAAATGTGAATATTCTATATACAATCCACAGATAAATTTTATAAAGATATTCTGCAGTCCCTAAAGGTGATTTAATATAACTTTCATGTTCTAAGATCTTTTGGCTTCTTTAAGCAAAATTATGTAAACTAATTTTAAAAGCATATTAACTGTGTTTTATTTCATTAGCAAATGAAAATAATGTCGAGCAAAAAGAATGTCTATTTTTATTATGCACTATCCTTAAGATAAACTTTAATAGTTTTTTTAATTAACCATAGGTGAGTTAATGACTCCAAAATCCTATTCAATTTATGTGTTATACATCCCTTACCCATGACACTAAAATACCTTCACTGATTTTTGTTGGGCCTTAGTAAACTAAATGCTTGTTTCACTGTCTGTGAAATATTGTACAAATATAAACATGCTTGGATATTAAGCACCTTATAAACATTTGTTGAATGAATAAATCTGACCAAGTTTTTAAAAGCCAGAGTTTGAGTATAGAGATATAATTTTATTTCATTTAATTTTTTAAAATATTACATGATACTCAAATCATATGCACAATTTATACTCAGCCATTTTTAGAAACTATAATTTTTGATTCAAAAGAAATCTGTAATCTTGCAAAAATGAGACTTAGTTTAACTGTATGTTTACAAAGAAATTGAAGCTGCTTTTCTTGCCTTTTTTTTAAACAAGTGATTTGTGAAAATACATTCTTATTCTAACTTGTCATCTAACTAACTTACTATTGACTTGTCAATGCAACTCACTAGTAATGCACCTTTGGACAAGTCACATGGTTCTTCTTGGTTTTACTTTCTTCATCTGGACCAGATCAGTTCCCAAAACTACTTCACTAGCTTAGAATAACTTTCTTTTTCTCTTTCCAGATTAAATTTTAAGCAGACATGGTATCAGATTTGTTTTTTTTTTCTCTTCCAGACAATAAAAGGTCTTATAAAATCAGATTTATTCATTTTTTTCCTGTACAATGTTTCCACTGCAATACTGAACATATAAATAGATATAGATATATAGATATATATAAATATAGAGAGAAATATATAGAGATATCTAGAGGTCTATCTATATCTATCTTTCTATCTAGTATAAATTAAAATGTAAGATATGTCTACTATGACAAGGTCTTATTTTTTTAAAAAATCTTTTAATTTATAATATGAACAATTTATAAGAGGTCTGGGTCTGAATTTAGGATTTAGTTTTTCAAGTTTTTACAAGTTCTGTAAACATCCTGCACTTTCTTAGGGCATCATTATTGATCTAGTTGATAAGAGGGGCTGAAAAACAGAATTGCTACAGCTAAAGGCTGGGTCAGATGGAGGTTCTTCTTTTAAATGTTTAAATGCTGGAAGATGTTCAGGTCACCTTGTGAATGGTTCACAGCCAGGTACTTATTATATATATTTTTTCTAAAATTCAGTGTCTTAACAAATTCTGTGCCTCATTTTTAGTGACAAGAAACATAAGCTTTAAGAACCTGCCATTTTTTCAGATAGAATACTACCATAGGATGCCAAACACAGGAACCCCAAAATGTTCCCTGAATGGCAGACTAGGTCAGCGGATAAAGTCTATAAGAGGAAAAAAGGAAAGAAGACATGTGCTGGGAAGACTAAAACAGCTACCACAGATGCCTTTTTTTGAAATCATTCATCCCATATGAGATAATAGTAACAATTTAACATTAATTTAACTGGATATCCACCTACAAAATAATGAATCTGGATCCCTACCTCACTTCATACCATATATAAAATTTAAAGCAAAGCAAATCAAATAACTAAATGGAAGAGTTAAAAATAAAACATCAGAAAAAAAGTAAAAATCTGTTTGACTTGGATTAGTACAAGCAAAAAAAAAGAAAAAAAGAAATAAATTAGTTTTTAACAAAACTAAAAAATTCTGTACAGCAAAGTATACTTAAGAGAGTGAAAGACAGCTCACAGAAGATATTTGAAAACCTATATTTGATAAGAATCTAGTATCTAGAATATATAAACAAACACAATAAGCAATAAACAGACACCACAATTAAAAACTGGGAAAAGTATCTGAACAAGCTTTTCTCCAAAGAAGGTATATAAAAGGTCACAAGTACATGAAAAGATGCACAACATCACTAGTTATTAGGAAAGCAAATTAAGACCATAATGAGAAACCACTTTGCATCTACTGGAATGTCTATTAAAAAAAAAAAAAGAATAACAAGGATTGGTGAGGTTATGGGTAAACTGCAACCCTCATACACCATTAATGAGAGTGTAATATGGTATAGCAATGGCTGAAAACAGTTTGTTGGTTCCTCAAAAAGTTAAACATAGAATTACCATATGACCCAGCAATTTTACTCCTACAATAAATGCCTTAGAGAAGTGAAACCATATGTTCAAACAAAATTGCATACATATTCACAGAAGCATATTTATAATAGTCAAACTAAAGAAAAAAATAAAATGTCCATCAATTGATAAATAGATAAATAAAATGTGTTATATCCATACAACTGAATACTATTTAGCAATAAAAAAATGAACTATACTACACGTTACAACCTTGAGTACATGCTGAGCTAAAGAAATCAAAAGGCCATAGATTATGATTCCAATTATGTGAGATGTCTTCAATAGGAATATACACAGAGGCAAATAGTAGATTAATAATTGCCAGGGGCAAAAAGAAGAGAAAAATTGGTTTTAACTGTTAATAGATACAGGATTTCTTTTCAGAATGATGAAAATGTTCTAGATTTAGAGAATAGTGACGGTTGCACAAAATAATGAGCATGCTAAAATAACACTCAAAAGTACATTTGAAAATAGTCAATTTTATGTTGTATAAAATATGTCTCAATGAAAAAGTGTTTAAAATTATCTGAATTTATTGAACAGTTAACTATAAATATTTACAGGTATATACAAGTATGAAATTAGTTACTATCAACCTCTCGTTAAAATATTATTAACCATTGTCTAATCAGAAAATAACGTGTGTGTGTGTGTGTGTGTGTGTGTGTGTGTGTGTGTGTGTGTGTGTGTGTTATAGTAAAATTTTATTTCCAAAGTCATGAAGAAGTCTGGGAGCCATAGTTTGTGGACCCCTTGTTTAGATGAAACAAAGACAAATGAATGGCTAACCAATGTTTGCATATCTTGTTACACTAACTTGCAACAAATTTTTAAAAGATACTAGAGCCAAAAGAAGATACAAAGAAAAAGCCAGTATAGAATAAAGTAGCCAGTATGTAACTAATCTCTTACTTTTGTCATGTAGTTGATCATGTATGCACACTTTGATTTCATGATTTATTAATTTAGAAAAAAACTGTTCTTAATTTCTTTATTAAATATTTATTGAGTTATCACTAGTGCTGGTCACTGTAATGGGTTCAAATAAATGTAAATGGTTCCATTAAAAAAACACTAGTTGTACTTGAATATTTCAATTTCCGAATCTTTTATACTCTTGAAAATCATTGAGAACTCTTAAAAGCTTTTGCTTATATAGGACATAGCTACCTATATTTACTATATTGGGAATTAAAACAGAAATTTTAAAAAAATCAACTAATCTAAATTAATAATAACAAACTTATTATATTTCACTATAAATGAGATGTCTATTAAAATAAATTTTCTAAAAGAAAATTTAATGTGAGTGGTATTCTTTCATATTTAAAAAATATTTTGTCTAGTTTAACAGGTGGTTGATGGATTTTTAAAACTGTTTCTTCATGTAATGTATTGTAATCTGTTTTGATTGAAGCATATAAAGAAAACCTTGCTTTTCAGAAATATGAAAAAATGAATTTTTAAATTATCCTTTTTGATAATTGTGAATACTCTTTTTTATTCTACATCGAATGTCAACAAGTGGTAGTTTCATAAATGTTAGTTTTTTAATGCGGAATCTTACACCATATCACTTTGCTATTTTTCATTAAAATTAATTGGTTTTTCTTATACTTTGACTAGGTCTTTTACTGATGAATGATTTTATAATGTTATGCTTTGATCATTTGGAAAATATTTGTTAACAGAATTTTACAGATTTTCCAACTGTTGACACATTCCATTAAATAGCATTGTTAAGATCAGCATTGATCTCAAACAAAAAGTCCTTAAGTATAGGGAGGCTATCCAGCTGGTGGTGGCAGATACACATTTTCCAAATTCCACTTCTCAGTTGAAGGTTTGATTTTCACCAAGGGCAACAAATAGCATCAGATTTTTTTTAAAAAAATGTAACTCAACTTTGTTCATTTGGGGAAAAATGTCTACCAAAAACCTTCTTCCAAATAACCCTAGTTTGCCACTTGTTCTTTCAATCAAAAGTTAAATTCCATGAAGAGAGCAGCCATTAATGAGACTCAAAACAAGTGCAGAGTGCTTTCCCTGGAGTCGTCTATCATCATACTTTTGTTACAGCGGAATTGTTGAAATTTGTTCCATAGGCTATTAAGTAATGCGTACTCAAGAGATGAAATCTGATACCGTTAATATTTTTCACTGCTTCAACAAAGACCTACTTGATGTTTGTTTATAGTGGATACCCAGTTTTGGAGATTTCAATGACAACTAGTACAATAATAGTTCCTTATACCTTGGTCTGTGCTTTTATGGTGTTTTAATTACTATTATTTTTGCTTCAGTAGAGAGAAAATGTGACCACACTAAAATAAATAAATAAATAAATAAATAAATAAATAAATAAATAAATAAATAAATAAATAAATAAATGGATAGATAGATAGATAGATAGATAGATAGATAGATATTCTCATAATATGATCAAAATAGATTTGACCTAACAGACATACTAAAAGGGTCTCAGGTATGTCCGCATACTTGTGCACCATATATTAAAACTATTGCTTTAGATTCTAGCACTTAAACTGAGTTGTTTTTTATCAGTTGTCCTTTTGTACTTTTCTGTACAGATAGAGTCTTTCTCCTTGTCTCTTGGATTTTTCACATTGTAGACTCTATTAAGGCTTAAATAGATGTGTACATCTTTATATGTATTCTTTCTGGAATCTTCTCTGACATGCCTTAAACTCATATATACATTATGTCAGTGTTCTCTACACATGTTCTTCTGGTCTTTTGCTTACTCTAGGGGACCTTCTCTTTTTTTGAGATGTGGGAGACCCTGTGAGCTTTAGTACAGGCAGAGCTGCTTGAGCAATTCAAATTAACGATCACATCATCATTCATTTTCTTGATAAAATACCTAAATCTTGCACAGTCATTTTTTTCTAAAAGCTATTCTCTCCTCTGTAAGGGAAGTTTGGTGGCATTTTAGGTTGCCTTCTTAAGTAGCTGAATGGTGGGAAATATAATTTATTTGTTCAAAAGAACAAAATGCCTATTAAGTAGGAAAGAGTTGGCTCCCTGACAAAGTTTCATCAGAAGAGTCTTTCCCTTTGCCCACCCAGATTATGACATTTATCTGTTTCCCACCTTAGAGTCCTAGTTCATCCTGCTAATAATAGGACCCAATTCTAAGAATGACCTTTTCTGGAAAGAAGAAATTTTAAAAGAATTTATGCTTAAAAGGAAAAGACCATGATTGCACTGCAGAATACAGACTACTGCCAAATGTAATCCTGTTTCCATGCTCTGCTTTGGTGACAGTTAATATCATGAAAAATGAGAAGTAACTATATCTTATCTATTACCTAAATTTGGATGAATTGGAATGAAATCCTAATTATATCATGGCTCTCATAATTAAGGTTGTAGTTCTCATGCTGCACTGGTAAAGGACCTCTCTGACAGTGGATGTAAAATCCTGTGAGGGTTTTTACCTCAACACTGTGCATTTTACTGGGGAAAAATTTCATGACATCTTTAAGCCAATGGTGGTCCAAAAGGTGCATAATACACTTAGAACTGATTTTAAACTTTCAAATATTAGATATGTAAATAGAAAGTAATTAGATCATAGCCACTTAATGTAGTCTCCTTTAATCTTGATGAAATTTGTGATTAACCTAGTTATTTTTTATTTCCTTTTTATACTTTTAAAATTATATGAGAATTATGATTGAAACAGTATTCTCTCAATAAATGCTATTGATTAATAGGTTATTTTGGAGACATAAAAATAAAATCAATTGGTCAATACACATTTTATGGAACAGAATCAACCCTAGAAAATATTTTTAGAAGTATTCTTTGTTATTCTGCTTTGTAAAGTTACTATTGGTAATTATTTTAAAAATAATTATAATCAGAAGCATTTTAGGACTTAAAAATAAAAAATAAATAAAATATAACTACACTGACTTCAAATTTTAAACATATGCTTTCATGCCATAAGGGGTCCCAAAATAACACTGATATTAGAGGGAAAATAAGCTGTTGTTGTCTTAAAATATATTCTTTTGTTGAGTTCATACTGCTAACCCTTTAGAGTATTGACAGCCTGTTATTTTTTATATGTGCCATCTTTATCCAGGAACCTGAAAGAATAACTAATTATATCTTTCTCAAATAAGTGCAGCAGAACAGCTTTTGTTCAATACAGTTTTAAGTCTGTTCAACAGGACTGTCTAATAACTTAAGAATTTAAGTGTGTTAGTGCGTGAGTGTGTGTGTGTGTGTTTGTGTGTGTGTGTGTGTGAGTGCTCATTTGCTAATGTACAGCCACTTTAGTGACATAAGGACGTGATTCTACATTATATCTTGTCAGAAATTTAACCAGTCTTTGAATCATTTTTGGAGGGTGTAGCTTTCATTTAGCTTGTATATTTTTGGTATGACAGATTTGGTAATTACTGATCTTAAAGTTTGTGTCAATGCTTCTGGGAAAGGGCAGAGGAGTGGACAATGAAAGCGAGGGTCATATAAATAGGCCTATTAACAAAAGCATAAAGATCTCTTCATCTCTCCCCTATGTTTTATTACTTTCTCATAAATAACTATATAAGCAAGTCCAGAGATACTGGAGTTTTGTAGAATTGGGCTGCAAAATGCATTTAGCTACATTAAATGCCAAGAGAAGTCTTGAATTCCAGTATTTCTTAAATTGAAATTCCCAGTTGTTTTCAGAGGAGGGGCATGCTAATGTTTATATTAACTATTAACAATATCTCTTTATAGAAGACCATGTAATAAGGTGGAGGGGAGGGCAGTGTCAGTGTTAAAGTGTAAAGACACATCATCCAAATGTTAGAAGCAACTTATCTTCATATCTAATTCTGCTCTTCACACTTCTTCAAAATTCCTTCCTCTCGCCTTCCCTCCTTTTCCCTTTTAGCCCCAAATTATTGAGTTGTGTTTTACAAATTGCAGAAAAACATTAAAACTTTGTGCACATGAGTATACTATTTCTTCTGTATCTTTGTAATAAACACGATCTAAAATTAGTGCCATCATTCACAAAACCTTTCAGAGGACTCTCACACTACCAGATCAATATGACTACTGGAGAAATATTACTTCTTAAACCTTGGCATAGCTAAGAATGTGGGACTTCTGAACACAATTGATGAAGCAGGGGATACAAAGAACTTTTGTCCTTTGACGTTATTTGGGGTGTGAAATGATTTTAATTCATTGTAATATAATAGCGTTAACAAAAAATTTGATGGCATAGTTAATATTTATTCTTTTTACCTTAAGGGCATTTTATTATTCTTAATATGATTAACTATGGCTTTTTCCTCACAGCCATTGTATGCATCAATGTTTTAATAACAATAATGTTTACATCGTTTTATGGTTTTACAATTTCTAGAATGCTAAACTTTTGTTTTATCTTGTTTTATTTCATTTTGTGAGGGCATTAGAAAGGTTGGCTTTCTGAGGATCTTCACAGTGTGACTTCTGGCAGAGCTACTGCTGAGAAGCATTCGAACATCACAGGGTGTTCTCAAATTCGAACATGGGTCAGAAAACTCTGGAGGGTTGGCAGGACCTTACACTCAGAGTTTTTGATTCAGTACACCTAGGGAAGCACCCAGGAATTTGCATTTCTAAGTTCCCAAGGCATACTGATGCTTCAGGGACCACACTTTATAACCAGGGACATCGCGGAAGAAGGTGGGTGTTGGTGTCAGATTGGAATAACTTGGACAAGTTTCCGTAACTTGATAGAGCCACGAATTTAAAAACACATGAATGCTAGTATTTTAATCTCTTGATTATATTAATATTACTTACATTAATATTATTTTAAACTTGTTTCAATCACTAGCCATAGTTGTTAGGTTTAATCAGGAAGACCCTTCCCACTGTGAGATACAGAAGCGATTTGGGAACTGACGTCATCTTCTGGTCAGAAGAATTTCAGTGGTTATGTTGATTCAAAAACAGCACATGCTTAATTACCCTTTTCTACCTACCTCAAAGCCCTTGAGGGTAGGGGCTAAGCTTTTTATTTTTTATTTTTAATTCCTCTGCATTCTAGTTCCGATTTATTTTTTCTACCTATATTATAGAAGTAGATAAAAAATTTTGTTGAATGAACAGATGATGTTTGATACTAAGGCAATTATGGCATCAGATATGAATGGTTATATTCTTAATAAGAAATGCATTCCAGCATTCTAAAATTCTTAATACATGACCCTGTGTAAAATAACAGGTAAGATTCTCTAGAACAAAATATAAAATTTTGTTTTTAAACTTTTAGTATCCAATGGTTCCTTCAGTATGTTTTAAACACATACATAGATAATTAATTTTTAAAATATTATTAAAACAAAGTATTCAAAATATTTTAAAAATACATAATGTAAAAATGTAGAGCAAACATTTATATATCTAAACAATATTATACAAAGTATTTTTAGTGAATAAAAACTAACATTTATTGAATTGTAACTTTGTGCCAGTCATCATATAATTGTGTAATGCAGGTACTAATGAATAACCACTCAGCTCAGAGGACACTGATGCTTCAAAAAAGGACGTAACTAACTCTTTAAGGTTAGGCAACTGGTACAGAAGTGGGGATTTTAGTACAGGTGATTATAATTCAGAATTATTTTACTTCTTTTTACATAAGAAAAATACTTGGCATATAACAGGAATTCGAAGAGTACAGAATTATAAAAATCACAGAATAAGAAGCGTCCATACCCATCCATGCAGTTTTTTCTCCCAAGACAACCAATATTGCAGATTTTTATTTATCTTTAAAAAAATATTGTACAGTATATTCATTATATATGTACAGATATCATATACTCATTTATATACAGTATATAACATCAATAAGCATGTATCATACATAATGGATGTATGATTAATATATATATCTACAGATATATAATAATATGATTATATAAACAAATCTATAATATTTTATTAATAGCTATATATAATTCTGATATACTGGTAGACCTTAGTTATCTTGTTCTTTATTAAATAATTTTTAATGTTTTCTATTACTATTTTTACATTTTATTATTTCTAAAAATGCTAGAATAAACATGAGTTAATTTCATTATGTTTTCCATTAAATTTGTCTCTATTACATAAGTACAAGGGTTGAAATAAAATGTATAGAATTATCTTTAATATATTTCATAAAAATAAAACAGATGAAAGAGGTATGTAAAATTCTAATGACTGACTTATCAGGGTAATATGTATATGGAGGTTTATTGCCAACATTTTTTCTGTATATGTTTGTTTAAAGTTTTTTACAATAACTTAATAAAAGTTTCCTTATTAAGCAACAAATTTTAGGGAAGAATCAAAGCTCTCCAAAATTTTCTTATTTTTTTATCATTGCATAAAATATCCCAATGTAACCATGTTAACCTATTTTTAGAGGAAGATGTAAATAATGTGAATTAAGTAGTAAGAATGTTAAAGTTCATATGGATTAAAGTTAAGAAAGGTTTCGTAGAAAAGGATGATAATAATGGACTGATTTTTGAAATGAAAAGAAAAGGATGATAATAATGGACTGATTTTTGAAAATATTTTGAAGCACCTGGGGACAATGATGTCTGTGATGAGAGATTAACATTAGTGCACTTTTCAAAAAAAATAAGTGTGTTTATTCAGCTTTATTTAGATATAATTGACATACATTGTATAAGTTTAAGTTATACAGTGTGGTGATTTGATACATATTGGAAAGTCATTATCACAATAAGATTAGTTAACACATCCATCATCTCATAATTACCTTTATTATTATTATTATTATTATTATTATTATTATTATTATTTTGATTGGAAGAAAATTTAAGATTACTCAGCAACTTTCAAGTGTATATATAAAATAATAGCAAAAATAAATTGTGATTGCTTTAGAAATTCTCTCTCTTTTTATATCCATATTCTATATTCTTCATCTACAGCTAAATTTATATTTTTTCATTTGTATATATATATCTATATCAATAACCATATCTATATCTCTATATCTACACATAGATATAAAGATATACATATCCCCTGGTCTTAGGCTACTTGTGGTAACATATAGCTCCTTTATGTATAGCTACCATTATTCATTAAACTTAATATACATTTCTGCTGTCATCATGATTAAGGGAATAATGTGCTCATGTGTCCAGTGAGGACTGCTATTTTTCTAGGTCTATGGATTGTTATAATAGTGATACCATTATGACTTCCAAACTTTTTATGAGAGTCTAGCATCTGTGGCTTAGATTATTAGTTTTTCTGTGTGATCTGCACACTCAAAGGCCAAAAGATGCTTCTGAAGAGAAACAGAGAGAATTTGGTGTTGTAATTGCAATTACTCAAATATTTTAGGCTTGAAATATTACTGAAATTTGCTTGCCATGCTCTACTAACTTGTGTGTGTGTGTGTGTATGTGTGAGCATTTTAAAATTTTATAAGATATGAAATATCTCCACCTAAAAATTTATGGATAATAAATTGCTGAATAAATACAATAGTGTATGGGAAAACATCTAAAATGCCACTCATCTATAGAAAAACCCCATTAGTTTCAATTTAATCTAAAATATTTTCCTTCTTCAATAAAATACCAACCTCATCTTTCTAGCTTCTCTTCTCACAGCCTTTGGAATGAAAAGTTGCTCAGTTTTTCTTATACTTGCACTTTAGGCTCTAAAAAAAGTCTTATTTGCTGTCCATTCAACAAGCTGAGACAGCTGACTTTAATCACTGAACTGTGAGGATGATAGAGTTTATTAATTTAATAATAGAATGTATTGATTTTTAATATAATTCATTAAAAATTTATTAATTATACATCATAGCTCGAGTTGTACTTTTTTCCACTGGAAAAATAAACTGTTAGTGTACAAAATCCCACAGATTAGACCTCATAACCTTAGGCCAGTAGTAAACTGCTTGTAGTTTAGTGCCTGAAGTGGGTTTCAAGTGCCTAAGTATCATTTAAATTTTTTTTCTCCTAAAAAGTTAACAGCTGAGTACATTTTGAGTAAAATACGAAAGGAAATGGCTGATTAAAATATAAATTTTATATATCTGCTTAAAGGAGATACATATCTGTTCTTTCTCAAACCACTGTTAAACTGTCATCCATAAACTTATCATAGAAATAATTATCTCACAGTATTTTTATCTCCAGACGTTTTCCTGACCAGACAGGAGAATCTGGTGGAAGCAGTCATTCCCTAGTTTGTTTTAAGAATGATTGTGTTGGTTCTCAGATGAGGAATCCACTTACACATGATGTTAAGATGTACAAACACAGATACTGAATATACTTGCTATGTAGAGGCCATTGCCAACAGACACTGAGATATAATTTTAAATTGGTAAAACCATATAAATGAAATGGCAAGAGAGCAATACTAAACTTTCTTTTGAATATTGGCTCACTTTATTGTTTACAAAAGTGAACTGATAAACTTCTAGTAAAGTAACATTTTTTACATCTTCTAATTACTTAGAGTTCCCTAACGGAACTTAGTAGCTAAATGGTAGGAAGGGGCACATTAGGTTGGAGATCAGGGATGAATGTGTTAAGTGAGCAGAATGTTGAAAAACTCTGTCCTACATAGGGTGCCAAAAGCAATTGTAAGATAAGGGAGTAAATGCTACATAAACAAGTACAAAAATGAATTATGATATAAAGTTAAAAAATAATCTGTGAATTGTTTTATGTGAACTGCACATTTGTAGATTGATCTCTCTAGGTTTAGTGGTATAAATCTTTTTCTTTTTTTGCACATCATCTAGTTACAAAACTTTAAAGACTTTTTATAAAAATTAAATGAATATTTAAAGTCAAAGAAAGACCTAGATATTTTAAATAGCTTGCTAATATCTTTTCTGTTATGACTTCCATCATTATTCAGTTAATTTTTCTTTTCATTAACAAGAACAACAACAAAAAAATTTAGAAGATGTATAATTAAAAAAATAATATTCTTGGACTTATCTATACAAAAGATCCTGGGTATTTATGAAACGTATATATACTTTATAAACTGCCAAGTTTGTGAAGAAGCATTTAATTTACTGTATAAAATGCAACAAAAAGATAATTTAAAAAATCGGAGCGATCCTCTTAGACACTTGATGATGTCATAAGTTCAAAATGAGATGCTACTTTATTTGACCAAAATGTCTCTTTCTTGCTCCAAAAGCAATATTTCCATAGAATATTTTACCTTTCCTTAACTTCCATCACCAAAATTAACAATTCAGAATATTATTACATGTAGAAAACATTATTGATATGTATGTCATTATCAAGAAAACCAAATTAAGATCCATATGATGGAGTGTCTCTTCACTTATTAGTAACATGACTGACTTTAATACACCATCTTAAAGTATAAGAAATTCCCATTTATATGTTAACAAAATAAAGCATCATTATATATAATAAATCCTTAAGGTAGATTCTGAGCAAGAGAAACAGCAAATGCTGCGTCTGGTCATTTCAGCTTTTTATTCTACCTGAATTTAAACTAGGTAACATAGAATCTTGCCCTTCAGAGTGAAAGTAAATTTTCTACCTTATACTGCTTCTCGCAGCTAGAATTCTCAGATGTGTCTGTCAGTGTCTTAGGCTGCCCAAGTAAAAATGTGTTTATTAGTTTGAGGTTCTCAATTTGTGAGGACTAGACTTTATCTTGCTGCAGGCTACACAGGACATAAAGGAGCCAGCCCTTAGTTCCTTCATAGTTGTCAAGGAGCGAAAAACACAATTTCTTTGTCAGTTATTTTATTCACTCACTGGGATGATAGCACTTTTTAAAATCAAGAACTTGTTGATTCTCTTCCAAACCTCAAAGTAATTCTCTCCAAACTCTTGCTGGGTTTTGAAGAAGCATGACTACATAAAAAGGAGTTAATGTTCCAGAACAGTCCACACTGCTACAATTTGCATAATGCAAGCCTCATTGATTATCACTGTCTTCCAGATCCTATAGATTAGATTTCTAAAGACATGATCCCTGGAGAGTTCATACCAAAGTTAGCATGATTTTTATAAAAGTGATACTCCAAATATGTCTAGTTAACCACCTGAATCATTATCTCCTGAGAATTTAAAACAAACAAATGACATCTCAGAGAATGAAGCTATAGTAGGATGTTCCTATCCATGAGAAATTCCTGGCAATATATTGTATATTCCATTAAAAGGAGGGCTGTTTCTGACTTCTCTTCACCATTGTCAGCTCAGAACTGCACACAGTGCCTGGTAATAAATATTCATTGAATAAGTAAATGATTATACCACCTCTCTCTACATCTTCTCCAATTTTCTTTGACTCCAAAGAAAATTGTCCAGACAAAGAAGATTCAAGGAGAGAAAGATGCATAATAAAGGGTTAAAGAAGTACAAATTAGTAGTTGATAGACGATTATGGGGATAGAGAGCACAGCATAGGGAATGTAGTTAGTTAGCATTAATAAAATAGCTAGGTAGACAGCCAGAGAGAAGGAGCAATTAGGAGGATTGTTTTATAAACTATATAAATGTCTAACCAATGTACTGTATACTTGAAACTAATAACTAAATAAAATAAAAAATAAAGGTATCAAAATATCTCAGTAGTTTTTTTTCAGAGGAAAATCTATTTGATTATATTTTTATTATTTGAAAATTTAATTTTTTTTCTAGTGGATCTAAAAATTCTACTATTGAGGCATTTGTTTATAAAATGCTTAAAAAATCTTTATAACACAGGTTGATCTGGTAATAATAAATAACAGCAATATGATTCTTACTATCTTAATGTTCTAAGATAAGAACATTAATATTCTAAAGTAAGAATCTTATTCCGAGTGTGTGAAATTAAGGCTACAAAACATGTACCAAATGCAAAGATGCATTTTTGATATATTTTCTTAATTGAAAAAGAAATAGATTTTGAAAAAAAAACCTCTTAGCTGAGTGTCAGAAATCATTTATTCAGAAAAATCTATTAATCTCAAGATTTAAAATAAATAATAATCCATGGTAACAGTATATTAACTTTATCCATTCATAAAAATTATTATAAAATATTAGGTTAGCATTTTTATCATAACATTTTTTTCCTGTGAATCATAAAAAATGAAATAGTCTTTTTGAAAACTATAATAGTGTACAGAATAAGTAAAAACTTTAGGAACGGGCTTATAGATTTTACATTATGACGTGTTTTGAGTTCTGCTAACTGAGTAGAGGAAGAGAAGTACATTTCAGTTGCTATCGCCCAGCTGCAACATTGACATTTCACTGAGTCTGTGCTGCAGGGAGCTTAGGAGAATGTACAAGACTATTCTACTTAATTTGGTCTTAAATCCCTCTGTATCTGGTAATTTAAGAAATAGAATTTTAACTTTTTCTTAGTTAAAAGAAACTTAGTGTTTGGATAGCAGGATGACAAATACCCAGACAGGCTGTGTGTTATCATGGAAAGTGCATGAGCTTTGGAATTAACAGAGCCTGGCTTAGATTTCAGACCTTCCAACTATTAGCTATGTCAGCTATGGCAAATTACCTTAATTTTCTACACTCAGTGTATTGATCTGGAAAAGGGGGACAATCAATCATATCATTCATGGTTGTAATGAGCAGTAATGTATCTAATAAGTGTGAAAATGACAAGGCTAAAGCCTAACTATGGAATATACCATTGCCTTTCACATGCACTTTGTGCCAGATTGTGTAACAGTCGTTTTATAGGATATAAAACCACAAATATAAATGTGTACACAAATGTACATACATAGTTCCCATTTCTCAAGTAAATATCCAGCTGTGTGCTCACATACACACACATGTTTTTTGTATAAATTAGTCATGATATTAGAATTAAAAAAATGGAATTATAATAACAGGAGGCAGTATAGCAAAGTTCTTAAAATTTACATTTTGCAAAAGGACACAAATGAGATTTTTCAAATAGCCGTAAATGAGGTTCTGGTTCTACTTATTTCCTGCATTAAAATGTTTCCATCTCATTTTCTTCATAGTAGAGTCCAAACTTCATCATAGATTTGTTGTGTGGAATAAAGTAGATAATATATAAAGTACTATCATGATGACTAATACAAAGGAAGTACTCATTAAATGGCCATTGTTATTTTGTAGATTTCTTGAAAAAGATTTTTAAGTATAATACATCAGAGCAGAACTCCTTATCATATGAAATGATAATTGCTCACAGTGGGGGAAGATCAGTGATAGAATATAAAATGAATTTTCAGCTTCAGCTATTTGACCTTGAGGTTAAAATTTAAACCTCCTTATGTACTTTTTTAGAATGTTTCAAAATAGAATAATACTTTGAGTGGCAAGCTCTCTCAAAATTTTTCCATCTGAACACTGGGAAGAACAAATCTATGAATAAAGTTGAAAGTTCTTTCAATAAATAGAAGGTATTACTATTTAATTTTATTAAAGTAAAAGTTCCTTTGATGGTTTATATTTTTGTTTTGAATATAAGTACTATTAATTTCTTATTGAATAATGTTGACTAAATTAATGAAAGTGTATATTAAAGGCATTTTGAATGTTTTGCCATTACCATATTGAAAAGTTATTTAAATTTTTTATACTTAAATGATAATTTTAATCTTTATTGAAAATGATGTTCTAGATAGATTATCTTAAAGCCCTTTTGTTTCTAATCTATAATAAAAAACAATATGTTGATGCATGATAGTAACTATAACAAACGATGCTCTTGGTTGCAAGTAACATAAAAAAATAAATCAGAAAAAATATTTATCAAGAGAATATGGAGTAGATGGCAGAAACAGATGGAAGACCCTAAATCTGGACAAGAAGCAAGGGAGAACAAACAACAAAGTCAGTGATTCCAAATATTGGCTCTGAATCCAGATTCCCTGGCTTCAAAGCCTAGCTCCACTTCTTACTAGACATATGACCTGGGGTAAGTAATTTAAATTCGCTACTTTAGTATGAAGATCCCTAAAACCGGACAGTTCTTAGAATTAACTAAATTAACATATTTAAAACACACAGTAATTGTTCAATAACTGCTCAGAAAAAAGTAAATCCAACCAGGACCATGGTCACCATCATTATACACTGTGAACTCCACTGAATGCAGTCATTCTAAAAAACATTCTGACAGTCCTTTTGAATTTGCAAGCCTCCCCTATGTTCATGAGGCATATTTAGCTTTGCCTAGTTTGAGAGGAGGTCAGAAATGGCAGAATTTCTCCACTTTCTTTCCAAGAGGAAGGTATAATTCTCCAAAACTAAGAAGGGTATTTGGTTGTTAAACAGCCAAACATTTTTAAAATGTCCACTATAGTTAGGATGACCACATATCCTGGATACTTAAAGAGAGTCCCTGTTTGCAAGTGATACTCCACATGGTTAAATATATGTTTTCAGCAGAAGTGTCTTGATTTGATAGTAAATAATATGGCCGTACTAATCATCACCCACTCCATTTTGCCATTAAAAATGTTCTTATATCCTTCTTGTAGTAATTGCTCTAATGAAAAAAGACCTCACTAACATAACATAGTTTTCACTTATAAAAACAAAAACTAATTCAAAAAACCTCTAATATACTGTCTATTATTGCTTTTGTATCTAAGGCTTGGATTTCTGGGTGTTCTCTTTTCCTATTCTATTTTTTTCCGATTTTGTCTCAGTATTCTATCACTTATAGAATAAATTATAATATCACCACCACCAAAATGTTCTAGATAACAGACACACACACACACACACACACACACACACACACACACACACACACACACATTGCGCGTGCACAAACACATAGGAAAGGAAGATAATTCCTGTAGAATCTAGGTTTCTCATTTCTACACTTTATTATGAGGCCAAATTAGATGCTTATGACTTGCCTCCTTCATTTTCCAGTACACATCTCCTCTGCCTTCAGGGCAACTTCAAAAATTGCTGGAATTTCAAGCCTGAGGATATTCTAGGGTATTTTTTTCAGTGTAGAGTAAAAAAAAAAAAAAAAGTTTTGTTAACTTTCAATTAATGACCATGGTTGTTATATATCTCACATGCCACAGAATATCTATCTTACAAGGTATTTTTTTGCCATTGGTATTAAAATGTGTTTTTAGTACATCATCTGCTATTCCACAAGGTGAACATGGTAAGAACAGCAAATTTCTTGGTCACAAGCCAATTACTTTATATCTTTGCTGTGGAGCATATCCTTTGTTCAGTAGCAATGATATATAAATGTGTGATTACTGAGTTTACTTAATATATTTACAGAGAGTGGAGCGAATAAAAGCAGAAATATCAAAATATATATATTTATTAACAAGGGTCTATTTGATTGAAGACAACTCATTATACTTTCCAAGATTCAAGAAATCAACTTAACCACCAGGTAGTCAACAGGTATTTTTAGCCATGACACTCCATCAGAGTTCAAGTGTTTTTAGTTTGGAAAAACTGGTCACTGAGGAGTGGTAGAATGAACATTTCTCATCAAGTATCTCTGAGGCCTTGGTAACTTTACTCAACAAGAAAACCAGGAAAAGAAACTTTTCATTATGAAATCTACCACTTTGTTGCTAGGAAGCAGAAATGTCCAAGTGCGTTATTACCAATCCATGAGCTGTTGCCAGTGATTTGGCTGGTCAGAAACTTGGAAGTAATATGATTGTAAAATTGATGATAAGGGAATTTGGGGAAGAGTTTTAGGGTTAGGCTTCTTCGAATAGACAAAAATTATGAAGATATTTGTACTCCATGTAAATGTTCACCAAAAGGTGACCTCAGCAGAGGACCTTTATAATTAAATGGATAGGATGTCCTTTTCCATAGATCCTAGTCAGCTATTTTCTAGGCCACCTCTGTCTCTGTCATCACTTAATGGACTCATGAACAAAGTGGCCATGGTGGCAGAGGTGGAGATTATGCATGGGCTTCCAACATGTATTTCTACCTACTAAGGTTGACCTGGCTGTAGCCTCTGCTGCGTGCCCCACATGCCAGCAGCAAGGACCACATGGATTCCTCAATACGGTGCCATTCCTTGAGGAGATCAACCAGCTACCTGGTGGCAGGAAATAACAACACTTGGTTCTTACTGAAATAGACATTTACTCTGAATGTAAACATGCCTTCCCTGAATGGAATATTTCTATCAAAACTATGAATCCTAGGCTTAAAGAATGCTTTGTGCGCTATCATGCTGTTCCACACAGTGTTGCTTCTGATCAAGGAACTCATTTTACAGCAAAATAAGTGTAACAATGGGCTCATGCTCATAAATTTACTAGTCTTATCATGGTCTCCACCATGTTGAAGCAGCTGCCTTGATAGAATGGTGAAATGACCTTTGGGAGATTCAGTTAAAGCACCAACTCAATGACATTACCCGGAGGGCTGGAGAAAGGTTCTCCAGAAGGCTGCATGTGCTTTGAATCAGCATCCAATATATGGTGCCAATAGTTTGGTTAAAATTTATCTTCAGATTTGTACTGTCATCAGAAAATAAATTTGTCAATTTATCTTCACTCAGAATTGAATAAACTCTTTTTATTAATTTTAGTTTCAAAAATGTATTTCTTATAAGGTAACATATATAAATTATATATAGTAAAGAAAATCTTAAACAGATGGTTGTTTGGCAGAGAGTCATAAAAATTTTACTGCACATTAAATTCCAGAAATTACAGTATTGTCATTTTTTTGTTTGTTTCTTTGAGATTGATTCTACTGGGTTTTAAATGTCTCTGTAGTGAAACAATAATTGAACGAAAATAAAAATTTTAAATGATCACTTAGAATGACTGAATTAATGTTACTCGATTTATGTTTCTTTATAAGTATTGTGTTATGGTTGTTTATTTTTAATTAACTGTCCAAACACAAGATTGTATGGTATCATAGGATTTGGAGATCAAAACTGTACTTAAGGAAAGCCTAAACGATTCCAAACCTTTATGAACTTTTTCCTTAAAAGATTGACTAAATGAGTCAGTGTTTTTCAAGTTTACTTGTAAAACTGGAAGCTATCTAATTTAATATTCATATACTATATAATATTTATTAAATAACAAATAATAGAAGTATTCTAATTTTATGTTTAGACATATAATATTAAATTCAAGAAAAAAAATGTAATTGATTCCAAGTTAGACCAATAAAATATTTAGAGGAGAACTTTTTAATTATGAACTGGAGAGCTATCCATGGCATACTGTGAGCAGAACTGAGACAACATTACTATCTTTTTTAACCCAATGTAATTCCATTTTGACTGTTGAATGGTGGAGGACGCTGGGTTTCTCAAAATTAATAAAGCTGGTATATAATGCATTTCCATTTTACTAGTACATAGTTACTGCTGTATATAGATGCAGACACATTTGCAGAGCTAGGAAAAATTTATAGAAATTCTAATGTTCTCACAATATATTTATTTAGAGTTATTTACCTTCTTTTTATTTAAAAAAATTTGGATATGTAATTTAACTCAAAATTTGGGAATTGTGTAAGAATCAAAACTTGACTTGGTAGCTCCAATTAGTCTTCTAAAAACTTGAACTAGAATAACAAGAGAAATATAATAATACCTTAGTGATATGACATTAATTATAATCCTCAGAAATCCATGGTCTATTTACAGCTGAAATAATCCATGGATCACATAATTCTGATGATTCTAATGGCCTTGATATTTATTAGGCCACAACTCTCCTTGCCTCTTGTGTTTAAGTCCTATAGTTTTGATTTCTAACAATACAAAGACTCACAATATTAATGTTTTTTTTTGGGGGGAGACCTATCTTCCTTTGGTATCACTCACCTATAATCTCTTTTGATAAAAATTTGTGAAATCTCTTGATAAAAGGAATAATCTGTGAGATTCAGTTAAACAGGTTGAACTCTTGACACTCTAGCATCTTATATTCAATTTTTTGCAAACTTTCTACCTTAAAACCAATAAATTTCTGGCATTGTGTTGCTCATGGGTTTCCATGGAGCTTAATCATTAGCCAACAAGCTTATTAAAAAACTAGAAACATGTCCAACAATTTAAAATAAACTTCTCTATCCAGAGTCTTTGGTTAAGGGTCCACTTTGAAATATTCACCTAGATTTATTTTTTCCTGGTTGAGCACCCTTAAAATTTATTTCTATGAAAATGCTTATAAATATTGCTAATATAAATAAGTCTAACATTCTTATGTCATTTTTTTCTGAGTATACATAGCTTCTATTTCAGATTTATATCTGACTCAAGTTTTAGGTCTGAAGACAATGAAGAATGCTCAAGTAGAGAGTGAGATAAGAACTGTCTTCTTAATCTGAGCTAACCCCCTTATTTAAAAAAGGCTGTTAAAATAGAAAAAGGACACTTTTTTTTACTGTTGTTATTCTAATAAATTTCTTGTTCTACTTGTGTTAGTAAAAATTAATTAACTGTGCTTTAATTCAAAAATCCTAAGACAAAAAAAAATGTTATTTGAAGGTTAAGTCATCTACAGGAAAGAATTAGAAACTGACCAATAAAATAGGTATATATGGGAAGATTCAGAGAATTCAGAGAATGCAGCACTGGATTCAGCCTTCCTAGTACATAACTGCAGCTAGATATAGTAACACTTGCTGGGCTATTAAAACTTCAGTTGTAAATCTAAAACTTTCATTTTTACACCATATACTCAAGTTTTAAAATCCTCAGTGGTAAGACATATTCAATTGATTGAATCATGATTTCCTTTTGACAGCCAATGAGTTTAGGAAGGAAGAAACTGCACACTCTGGTTTTTGTAGAGAGAAATGAGACTACATATAGCAAAAAGTTATACGCAAATGTAGGAGAATGAGAGTACTGGCAGAGTAAAAAATGAAAGGTGACAAATATATAGATACAGCTAGGAAATTTTATCATCTATTTATTCATTCATTCATTCATTGATTCATCTATTTATTTTTTGTTTGTTTGTTTGTTTGTTTATTTATTTATTTATTTACTTACTTATTTATTTATTTATTTATTTTGGGTGAGGCAACTCTTTGTTAACCTAACAGATTACAAAGACCTTGTCAGTTTACAATCCCTTATTATTTATTTATTTATTTATTTTTTTGCCTATAGTACCTTGTATTTCTAGGTGGTCTCTCATCTAAGTACTAACCAGGCTCGACCCTGCTTAGCTTCCTAGATCTGATGGGATCCGGCTTGTTCAGGGTGGCATGGCTGTAGACTAACAAGGGAATTTAATTATATCAATGCTGTATATTTTCTTTATCTCCAATTTCCAAGGCAATTTGAACAATAATAAATGCACTATATAATTACCTTTAAAAAAATACAAATTGTCATTTGAGGTTTAAATATTTAGCATAGCTTTATTTGTTCTTTGCTCCTTTACCTTTTTTATTATTTTAATTTTTTAAAATATTGTTTTCATAACTTTTTACTCAACTTTTTACATAAAATAAAAAAAATCTCTCAATATTACACATTTTACTGTTTGTAAACCTAAACATAATGTGTGAAGTTCTGAAAACAACAATAATAACTAATATTCTTATACCTTGCTGTAACTTTATAGATTTTTTTCACTCTATTTATTTGAATGGTAAACCATTGCTTAATAGATGAAACAGATTCTAGAAAATTGTTGAGAAAGATCTTGAAAAGCTATTTTCAAATTTTCTTCTCTTTCTTACAGGAGATACATTTTGGCAAGAAATATTTTCTCTGATACTTAAAGGTGATTTTTTTGACTACCTTTTCATAAGTCTAGTAATTTTTCTGTCACCCATTTGTGTTTGGAATTGTATATATCAGTGGTTTTTAAATATGGCTGCAATTTGGTTCACTTGGGGATCTTTTACAGCATTCTGTGACCTAGTACCAATAGCGAACCAATTAAACCTACTTTTACAATGTCATAGTCCTGTTGTTAATATTTAAAACCAAGATCTTTTCAAGTTCTTTAATGTAGAACCAGGATTTGTATTCACAGGTATAAAGAATTCTGAATTCAAGAAGAAATAGATTATGACTCCTACCCTCTTGTGAGAGAGTAATGTCCACAAATAGAAAACAAACAAACAAACAAACAAACAAACAGATTTTAATACTGTTAATTCAGAGTGATCAGACCAAGTGAGGAGAACATACATATACTTGCATTATGGGAATTACTCTCAGTATAAATATCTACAACAATCCAAAAATGTACTCAGCGTGGCTTGGTCTCCAATGCATGGCTAGCAGCATAGTAGGACCTTCAGTCAGAGGTAGATTTCCCTCCAAGTAACAGGACAGATGACACAATATGCAAATATCAACTATTTAAAGAATAGCATATTACAGGTATATCATATGATTGACTTTTAGGATTAATTTCATTTAATAATTTGTATATTCATTTCTGTTAATTGAAGTCTCCGAATAACTATAAAGTCAACATATATGTGGTGCCATTCTACTTTGAGAATAGATGAGCCAAATATTTTGGAGGAAGATGGTTTATGAAATTAAAATCTATCTTTGTTATGATGTACTTGCTATAATAATTATGGCTATTATAAAACATTTAGTAGAAAAATAATATTCATGTCTAAATTATATCATATTGATTTATTTTTTATTGTATTCACCAGTTTTCTCATACCATAAACAATGTCCTAGAGATATTGAAGAAAACTTACATAAGATTTATTCACTTTTCTGATACATTTGGCTGACCTTAAAAATAATACATGTTTTTATTGTCATATGGGTATAATCATTGATAAATTAGAATATTTATTTTGTTTTAATACTTCCAGATCTAGATTTAATGCTCTAACTGTATATAGATTTCATAATATTGAAAAGAATAAGTTTTATTTTTCCTGATCTTTTTTGGTTATAATTTTATTGATGTGGTCTTATTCCTAAAATGCACAAGAGTTTTCCTTTTCACTAGTAGAAACGTTCTGTCAATGTAAAATTGTACCATATGCTTTTAGAAAAAAAAATGTTTTAAAAATAGACATTTTTTTCATCAAAATGTTAATGTTGTATCTAAGAAATGAATATATGGAAAGTTCATTATAATATTCTCTCTCATATGTCTTTAAAATTTTTCGTAATAGAAAATTAAATAAAATAACTTACTAATATATAAAATAAACATTTTTGTCTTTCTTTTCTCAAGCAAGTTTTTAAAGTAACTTATTCCATATTATATTTCAATTGGATGTCTTGAATTTGGTGCACTGATTTTTTGGACTTGAAAACTTATAGAATAAGTAAAAATAACTTAAATAAATATTCTTTGAATATAAATCAACTTGTTTACTCAAAGAAATTTAATATCATTCAATCATACTGTAAACTAAATATTCATTAACAATTTCCTAATGGTACTTTCTGTCTCTGTCTTAGTAGACAAATACTCTTCAATATTTAGTATTTAATAGTCTTCTCAGATATAAACTTTGTTGGGAAAATAAAATATTGGGGACATAATTTATTATGATGATTTTAAGTAGAGTTATTGGTAAAGCACTTCTAACTAAATTAAAAAAATATTATATGGAAGGACAATTTTTAAGAATCGTTTAGGTTGATGTAAAATAGAAAAAGTCTTGATATTTAGTAAAGTCTTACTAAATGTCTAATCTCACATTTTAATTACTTTTGATTAAATATTGCCAGACTTAAAATAGATATTAAATCATAAAACAACTTTACATTATGTGTATATTACATTTTTTTTTATTTCTATGTATCCACTTTAGGAAATATAAAAATCCTGTTTAGTTCAAACTTCAGTCACATTAATACTTTCATTGTGAATGCATTTTGGTAAGCTGCATAGTGATTTAATCAATACATATCCAATATCCATTCATAATACCTTTAATTTGAATCTAAAGATTATTTTGTAGGAAAACAGTACATAAGTGATAATGCTCTTTTAAACAACAAAAAGAGAAAAATAAACTGAACTTGTCACTGACAAAATGGAGTTAATAGGTATACAAAACCTTTAAGATTTCAGCTTTACTCATTTATCAAAATGTTACTCTCGTTGATCTGTTGCCATCTATTATTTATGCATCTTATTTATGCTGTAGTAAAGAATGTCAGTGGTATACACGTCTATTTTACTGTGATATTTCAGACAATTAAATAAATTGGAAGACTTTCAGATTATATATTATTTAATTATCTCTTCATTTTTTCATTTATTTACATTGATTCTTCACTTGTTGCAAATCTTCCTATTTTTCATTATTTAATTCATATTACATCAAGTATATTAGATAAATAAATGTCTTGATGCATTGTCCTGATTTCCTGAAATTCTCAAGGAGTTATAATATTTAAGTCTATTAAAGGTTTTTTCCACATTCTCAATTTGGTACAAATGAATTACATATGTAAACAGAAATATTGAAGTTCATAAATTCATAAGTTATGCACATTAATATATAAGCAATGTAAGAAAATCGATTACACTGAAAGACAAAGAGAAAACATCATATTTTTCTTTAGGTAAATCTGAATAATACAGACTTTAGTCACATTTTCACACAATATTGAAAAAGTTAAATGAAATTTAAGTCATCACTTCTGCCTTCCATTTTCCCAGATCAAAGATGAAATTACAATGGGGATACGTTCATTGCTCTGGTTTAGTTCTAGTGAAAAGTTGGTATTATCCATTATGCAATGTCATGACTCAAAATTATGTTCAATATGAGAATCACATATTCAAGATACAGGTTAATTTGCTTCCACTTTTTAAAAACCAGGAAACAGTTAACGTTATTCTATTTTTTTTTTTTTGACACTGCATGTTCTTTATTTACTTTCCTGGTCATTATTTTGCCACTGGCACACTCATTCTACAACATGACTTCTTTCTTTCTCTCTCTTATTTATCAGTTCAAAGAAGGATTTCAGATGAGAACTCAGCCATTTCTAAAATGATGTACAAAATAGAAAGGTGACTTTTTCATAAACATCAATTTATGATAAACTTGATTGTGAAAGACCATAAGATAAAAAAAGAAATTACTTATTTCAATAGAACTAATAATCATGGAGAACCTACTTTGTGTTTGTTAATTCTGATGTACAAAATGCGTGAAACAAAAATAATTTTCAAGAGTCTTATAGTTTCATGGTTGAGGCAAAGATGAAAAGAGAAAAAGTATGAAAAGTAACTATACAATAAGTTAGAGTAAAACTTTTGGATAAAAAAATGATAATTTGAGATGTGGCAAACACTATAACATAGTAATAATTAATAGTACATGTCTCAAAATATAAAAGCTGAGAAACGTTTTACAAGAAGCAGATCAGTTTTCCAGAAAAAAAAACAGGTAAGTTATAATTGCCTAAAGATTAAATATTTTCAATATGCTTTCATAAATACTACCTCCTTTGATTCTAGCACAAATTCTGAAGCTGTCCTTGTAGATTATGTGGTTCCTGGTTCAGTATAAAAAAAAAAAATAAGACTTAGATTTTTCTTTTTTTGGTGGCTCAAGGGTTAATATCCCAGGTCACAGAGTACAAAACACAACTGCAATTTCTTATCTGAAATTGGGGCTAGTTGAAAAAAATGATAAAATAGTAGGAGGGATTAAATTCTAGATTAGAAATAGTTTACCTAATTATATGAAACCTTAGGTATTTTTAAACATTTTTGAGCAGTCATGAAATTATCAGACTCACTCTATTTATTCAACTATCTTTTATTTGTTTGTTTGTTTGTTTGTTAATTTATAGTTAAGCGTGACCAAGTGACTTGTTTTTAGTTAAGTGTGACTTTGTGGCATAGACTCACTTTAAAACCTTTCTGAAACTGAGATTTTGAAAAGTTAGAAAAATGAATCAGCCTGAAGATATAGAGTATAAAAGATATAATTACAGAAACTACACTAATTCTAAAAGATACACTTTAATTATATATGGGTTATATATGGATTAATAATAGCCTTTATAAGAAAAATCTAAATCCTAGTTGGTTAAAAGCTCTCTATATGAGATGACAGAGAGTGGTGGAAGCCATAAATGCAAGGACCTAGAAGTTATTATGCTGAATGAAATAAGTCAGAGAAAGATAAATACAATTTTATTTACATAATTTTACTAATGTGAAGAATCTAAGGAACAAAAAGAATAAACTAATCAAAACAGACTCACAGTTATAGAGGACAATCTGGTGACGTCCAGTGGTGGGGATTTTGTGGGGCTGAAAGAATGGGGTGAAGGGTTAAAGAAGTACAAATTTGTAGTTGATAGATGGTCACTGCATAGGAAATGCAGTCAACTGTGATGTAATAGCTAGGTGGAGAGCCAGAGGAGAGAATGAGCAATTAAGGTGATTGTTTCATAAACTATATAAATGACTAA
Source organism: Macroglossus sobrinus (assembly GCA_004027375.1). NCBI lineage: Eukaryota > Metazoa > Chordata > Mammalia > Chiroptera > Pteropodidae > Macroglossus > Macroglossus sobrinus. The sequence continues at coordinate 242,555 of PVKZ01002194.1, forward strand.
CTAATGTATTATATACTTAAAACTAATAATAAAATATTAAAAAAAATGTGAGTGAAACCATTCTTTGAAGAATGAGGTGTCAACTTAATGCATCACACCTACAAATTATATTTACTCTTTGGGGGGAACATTTACAAACACCTCCAGCGAAGAATAAAGGTGGTTTATGAGATCAAGGCCTATGGGGATCATTTAAAAGAACTGAGGAGGTTTATCCTGAAAAGGAGATAATTGTTGTCTGGGGTGAGGAAGGATTGACAGATGTAGAAGGAGCTATTTTCAAAACCTTTCAGGAATGTTATACGGAAGAACATTTAAACTTTTCTGTGGCTCTTGAAGGTAGAACAAGCACCATCAGGTGTAGATGTCAGGGCAGTACAATGACCTTTCTCACATCTAATGCCCATCTTACAATCGGAAACACTGTTTTTTGACATTTTGCCAAACAGTGCCTTCATCTGGATTACTTTTAAAGTCCATTCTGACTGATGTATTTGTATTCCTGCAACAATAAAATAGATATGGTACTACATATCAATTAGCACCTACATAAAAAATCAAGGCTTTGTTCGTTGTTCTAAAATAAATGAAATAGCAGAAAATACAATTTAGGTGTTTAAAATACTAATATTGTGAATCATATACAATTGAATGGAGTAAAAGCATAGCTAGCCTCACTCTATATAGTTTCACAAAACAGATATATGAAGGTGTTTGGAGAAAAATGTTGTTTGAAGGAATAATAAAAACAATAAAATATACTGTTAGCATTAAAAAGCTTAGTATAACATTTTAATCCTAATTTTTAATCATATATTTCCAATAGGTATTAGCTCAAAGGATGAATGCCTGATTGATTTATGAAGCAGGAAACATGTTTTCTATATTTCAGTGAGATTTTTAAATGGACAGCTTGTAGTCATTTAAAAAAAGGTCTAATGATACTGAAAAACATGGCCCTAGGTCTTGATTTCTCCCTGACATGGTCCCAAATCACTTATTTAAAGGTTTTATCTGGGTGCTGTGCTATTGTGAAATGTCACAGAACCCATGGTGAGAGAGTTGGGAATTTTGATCTTGAGCTAAAATCAGGTTTACTATGGGAGGCAGCTGGTCTATAATAGAGAAGAAAAGTCTGGCTGTTTGGGGTGTAGGCATTGCTTTTATAATCACAGCAATGTGCTGGTTTGGCATATCTTCAAATATTCTTTTTGAACCTGTCTGATCATTTCCAGAGAGGGGAGGTTCTATTTTGTTATGGTTCGTTGGCTGTCATTTAGAAAAATGCATGCATTTTAATGGAATAGCTTCTGGTACTGGGTGTTTTTAGTCATGTCTAGTAACGGCTGCTAAATAAGGCCAATGCCAAAAGCTAGTTTTAATACTCTAGTAGGGTAAGAAAAAAGAAAGGGGACTTTTTGGAACAGAAGTTACTGTTGCAATGACTCAGGGTAGATATCACGCATAAAGGCAAATTAAGTCTTGAGAAAAATCAAAAGCATGAATCCTATTTACTTGAATCCCTCAGTTATTCTACAGATCAGTCATATTTGGTGTTCAAAAAAATATTTTTCTGTGTATGAAAGTTTTTTATTTATCACCCTACTTTTAAATCTGAAATCATATTTTATAATATATAGCACTGTTTTTAAAATCACTTGATATAAAATATCCTGCTACATAAAAAATTTTATTTTCAATTTTCAAACTAACATCCAACTGTATAACATTGACAGTCAACTAGTAAGGAAATCTAGGGTAGTATTTATCTCTAAGTTCCTGAGGTTGAAATTGAAAAACACAGTAATGCGAAATCATCAAATATTTCTTGGTACCCAAAATACTGAAAAAGTTAAGGAAATTTTCTGTCTGGAAATCTTCCAGGATCCTTTCATTTTTTTAATTCCTTGATTCAAATGTCTACTGGATTTAAGATGTTCTACCATCATCATTTACAAATCAGTAGAAGGCAAATTAATGTTTTTCTTCTCTTGCTTTGTGTCTGTTAAGATTACTTTGATTGCAAGTAAAGCAAATCAGTCCAGAGTGATTTGCATGAGTTAGAGAGCTATTTTTTCCTCATATAAAAAGAAACACAGAAGTAGGTAGTACAGGGCTTGTACAACAGAGCTCGATGAAGTTATCAAGAACCCAAGATACTTCTAATTACTTGCCTAGGTTGGGGTTTTTTATTCTCACGTTGACAGCATGACTCTTCCAATTCTAGGTGTTACATTTGCATTCCAAAGAGGAGAAAGATTAAGGAAAGTATAGGGTTAAAATGGGTATATTGCAACTTCATACAAAAATAAGGATCTGTTAGTAACAAAGAATTGTACATGGATAGATACTGGGCATCTGGAAGTGCCTTCCACAAAGTTATTAAATTTTAAAGAAGAATAATGTATTTCTAATTGTATAAATAATAAAAAGTCAATACAGAGTATTTAGGAAACTAAAAAAGTGAAAGAACAACAAGAAATAATTTATAGAAAGTTAACTGAAACTATTTTTTAGAAAAAAAAGTCTATGAATAATAATGAAATGCCTTTTCTTCTTTTTGTCTCTCATACTTGATCAATTATTCTCTGTATATCTTTTTGCTTTACTTTGGTTCTGTAAAAAATAACTTAGAGTGCATTTTACCATAATTTGATTTTTTTAAATTTATCTATGATAAATATTTTATAATAGCTATTTTATTTTATTTTATTTTATTTTATTTTATTTTATTTTATTTTATTTTATTTTATTTTATTATGGCTACAGTTTTACAACAGAACTTTTAAAAAGCTACCATTTTCTATCATTTGTGCATACTTCCATATACTTAAGAAACTGCATAATATAGTTACCATTTTTATTATTGATATTTTAAAATCTTTTAAATATATATACTTCATACTTATTTTTATAAGATGCATTTTGAAGGTGGAAATAAATCAAGAAATATGTGCATTTTAAAGCTATTAATACATAATAAAAACAGCATTACAAAAGTTTGCACCAATTTATGCTATTTCCTATCTTTTTAACTGTCTTCAAAATCTTTTGATAGAGGAATTAAGGTATTATTAAGATATTATAAGATAATATTAAGAAAAGGGTTGTACTTATTGTCTATGTGAGGCAATTGATTCTTAAAAATAACTTCTTCTTTGCCTATTAGTCTGCTTTTTACTCATTTCTAAAAATTCACCCACTTCTCATCTTCATGGGACACTTTCCAACCCCCAAACTCTCTTTACTTAGATTATCAAAACATTCTTGTGATGCTCTCCCACCCTCAAAGCACTCCAATGTGCCTTTTATTTCTGAGGAAAAGAATTGGCACAGATAAGTATGAAACAGACTCCTGTCTCAAATCACAATCTTTTCCAAAAATCACCTTTATACTTACACTTGAATTCTATCCCTAATTATGAAATGATGATTACGGTTCTGAAAATGACTATGAGTAAAAAAGGAGTATAATTTGAAGTCATACATGTCTTCTTAAAGCTGTGATAAAACACAATCCTTAAATCACATTTTATAGCTCAAAGATCCCTTTTCTTAGAATCACAAAATCTGGATGTACTCGTAGCTCTATTATTATGTGTTTTTGAAAGATTAGAGAAAGTACCCAATAAGTCATGCTCTTCTATCCTCTAGAGATTATAGCTAATTGAGAGATTGACATAAGAGATAAAAAAATTTTGGATTAAAATAATTGAGCTATTTCTAATAAAAGTTGTATTAGGGAATAAGGCTTAGGTTCTGTGGCATTTTGGCCTCCTAACATGTGTCCCTCAAACTACTCAGATCTCCTCAGTTCTAGACAACAGTGGACTCATTGAATTTAATGACACTGGGAAAAACAAGCTTGACTGTACTTTCATGGAGACACCCTGAGATCCCAGCAAGCCTAAGCCTCTGCTGCTTCTGAATTCCAAAACTCTTCAGTGAGGAGTCAAACAGAAGCCAGCCTTTATCTATTGGTAATCCCTGTATTTGATTATGAACACAGGAGCCCAGGAAACCAGTGTTCTCCCTGATGTCTACAACAATCTTGCTGTGTGATCTTGGCCAAGTCTTTGAGTTTCTTGTAAATAGTATCATTTGCAGTTTAATCTGAGAAGAATAAATTTATGAGAATTTAATAATGCAATACACAAAATGGATTTGAAAACCCACATTGGGGTTTTCTGAACAGTAGATTTGATCCAACATGCCTATTCTTTTTTTGAATGATTAATATAGAATTAAATTAAGGGACTAACACCAACACAAATAGAATTTAGATGCGTTTTCCTATATACACAATAAAAAATAAGCATTGTTATTTGTAGAGTATTCATAGCAATTTTAAGATAAAATCTGATGTTTAGACAAATATCTTGTATTGTTTAAAGTTTAACAAATTCTCAATGTTTTTCAGTGAGTTTCTTTTTTAGAGAATATATTTTTATTTGTTTGTTTTTATAAAAAAATTAATTTTGACATTTTTTCCATTCTTGTTTGACATTCACATTATTTACCTCTAGTCCTCTCTATTTGCAGATAGAAAGTAGATACCTATAATGTCATTCTATGTGTGCATGTGTATTTCCTGATTAATCAAAGCTCTTTATACTCTTCTCAGAATTACATAAAACTGTTATTATTACCCTTTTGTTTTGATATTGAATTTGTTATCTTTAGAGGACTTTGAATTATTTTCTTTGCAATTTTGTGAGATTACTTAGAGGACAGGTTAAGTAGCAAGTTAAGGAGAGTTCCACAGTGTTTTTCAAAGCGTGTGTGCCAGAAGGCTGAACACTGGCCCATATGTTCAGCGGAGGTGCCCCCAAAATCCTGGGGAAGAATTGCATGCTTCAACTTCACCGAAGATCTGAAGATTGTGAAGAATAGAGCTGTGTTCAGCAGCGGACTGAGGCATATGAGTATTTAACATATTTTCGAGTAGTCATATAAGAAGTTGAAAAATTTAAGCTTACAGAACCAAGATCAGGAAGAAAAAATGAAAAGGGCCTTTACATATACAATACAGTTGATGAAAGACTTCATGTGATGTAAGCTTAGCCGGTGACTGAGAGCCAGAATCTGGACTCTGCCTGAAATCTGAGATACAGGTATTAAAAGCCCTTAAAACCTACAAATACTAATGAATGGTGAAAAAATAAATGGAATAAATAGTTTTGGGAGCTCTACAAATTTTGCAACTTTAATGCAATTTTTAAATGTCTTAAAATTATTAGCCTAAGACATTAAAACCGGCTTTCAGAAATGACTTACATAAAAAGTATTATTTATCAAGGCAGGCAATGTGCTGTATATGTAGCTTATAGAATGCAGAGTTAACATTCAAATTAAAAATATCTGAATCTATCAGCACTGTGAACATTTGATAAAAATCTCTTTATTTCTATTTCCTTACTCTTTTTTTTTAATTATGTTGATTATTGACTCAGCAGATAGAGTATTTTATGCTACAGTAACAGAAATAAGAGATTTCATTCATCTTACTTTTTGAGTAATCTCTACAAGGGAGGTAGGCTGGCAAATAGTTTTAAAAAGCTGTTAGAAGTTTATTTGTTATTAAAATATATTACGTTTTTTCCAAATGCAAATGAGGTTAAATTTGATACTTCTTATCTTAAATTTATAATATCCATTTCAAGTTCTGTTGTGTTAAATTACCCCTTTTTTTACTTTCTTATCCATAAAGTCCTTGTCTAGATCCTTGCTAACTAATAGATTTAGATTAATGAAATGTCTTTCTCATAGTGCTCTGACTTTCTGGTTTTGAGTCCTTCTGACTTTCAGCTAATCCTGCTCTTATGTGTGATCTAATACAGAGGGGATAAATAATCACAAAAGGCTTCATTTTATTCCTACTACTTAACATCACTTAACCTAAATACATCTACATCCTTGACTAATTTATGGCCAACATATTCTATTTTTAAAAAATTGTATTTATTCATTCCTCATTTTTTTTCATAATCCCATGTGATATGATCCCCACGCATAGAATGAGTCTCTAAAGCTTGCCCTATATTTTGTATCCTTAACACTTACCCCAAAACAAATACCTACAAAATGATTTTCTCATTGAAAACACTTTACTGAGTTAATGTGGCATGATTTCCATTTTGTTGCACTGGCTCATTCTTGAAGGTTCTAGCTATAGAGCATCATATTTTCTATGTTGCATTTATACAGTTTGTGAAATCTACATGGCTTTCTGTTCCCTTTGAATTTCTTAATCCCATATCTAACTTTTCACTTCACTAAGATATGTAAATGTGTAAACCTACAATATAAGTCTCATAGTGCTTACCAATACCATCTACTCAGAAGTCAACAAAGAACAGTTTACTCATTATCAACTTTAATTCAAGAATTTAGTAAAGCATTTGTTCTTGAAGGCCCATAATTTTTTGAAACAATTTTAAGTAATTTTCCAAAGATGGGGGCTAAGTACACAGAATCTGGGGCTAGAGAAAATAAGGGTCCCCCACCCTGCCCCTAGTTCTGGTAATAGCTTTACAATCTTGAGAAAATTTTTATATGTAAGATGCCACAAAAAAGCTTGTATCTCACATTGTTGTTTTGAACATTAATTAAAATAATGAGCATATACTACACAGCACTGCCTGGCACATGGTGAAATTCTCATAGTTAGTTTCAGAGTCATTTCAACCGTAATTATCATTTGTATCATAAAATAATGGTACACAGAAGTGGTGTAATATGGTGGAATTTGTGTTTTGAAGATCTAGGTCTGACACTTGTTTCTGGTAATTTATAGAAGCAGGAGTTTTGGCAGGCTTTCTAATCTCAGTTGTAAAATTAAGATATTAATAAATATATCACAAATTCTTGTGATGATAAAGTAATTGCTTGTGTTGGAAAATAGTTAATAAACTGGTAGATGCTATGTAAATGTTAGTTATTGAAATACGAAGTCATCGCTGACATAGGAGAGAATAATTATACACATTTTATGTATAATTTTTACTCAATTATATTTTAAATTTAGGCATAGGAGTAAAAATTGCCACTAATAATAAAAACAAAGAATCTTTGACCTTTGTGACTTCTTTTTGTTTAGCAATAGACACAAAGTTGATAAAAGACTTAAAGTTCTCTACAAATAAAAATAATATAGAAATTGTTTATCTGATAATTTAAATACTGAAAGCAATGAATAATTTTTAAATGAGTATTTTATAGCCTTTGATTTAAGAATGTATAATATTGAAGAAATTGAACATGATTTGCTAGAGTCAGTTATATGAGCTGTTGGGCATATCAGCGATGCTTCCCTGGTTTTCCACATATACAAGGGCAAGCTGGTTTGGATTGCCATGGGAAACCACAGTAAAATCACCTCGGGACTTACTGTTCACAAACAATATGTGGCCATTTTCAGTGGTTGGTGGTTAATCTCTATTTTAGTAAGTTTGTAAAATAATTCTGTGGGTGTATACTTGACATTTTATGCAGATGATGTATTTATCTAAATATCAGAATTATCATTAATTTAAAAGTGTAAAAATTCTATAATTGTTAGCACTGGATTTAGGCCCAGAATTTATATTTTCAGGGCTCTTTTCAGTTATCTTTGATAATTATGATTATAACACTGATAATAATTATGTGGCATATATGCACAATTTTGTTTAAGTGTCACAATTCGCTATCTAGGTAGACAGTTATTTTTCCTACTGAGGAAACTAAGGCACAGGGAGATTAAATAAGCAGATTACAAAGGGTTTGCTGTGAAATGACTTTGAACAAAATATCACTATTGTTGACTTGCCAAGTGCCTTAAATACTATCAGTTTTATTGTTAACATTGAGTTACTCTTTTATGAGTACAGTCATCCCCCCTTATCTGAGTGGAATATGTTCCCAGACTCCAAATAGATGCCTGAAACCATGTATAGTACATATACTGTTTTTTTCCTAAATATATGTACTTATGACAAAGTTTAATTTATAAATAAGGCACAGTAAAATAATAACAATAATTAATAATAGAATGATTAGAACAATATACTGTAATACAAGTTATGTGAATGTGCTCTCTCTCTCCTCTCAAAATATCGTACCGTACTATTCACTCTTCTTCTTGGAATGAAGATGGTAAAATGCCAGACCTATTTCTGAATCTGTGTAACAGTTTCATACTTGCAGTAAATGGCTTCATGTCATTCTGTTCAGGCGATCCTTTGCTACAGGCTCATTTTTTTTCTGGAGCAACACATTGCCTTCAAACTAAACATGTTTTCTCTCATGTCTTTCACCCACAAAAATAAGGCCTTTTTCATCCTAACTTAACACTTAACTTTTGCTTTTTGAGGTGCAACAGCAAAAATTAGCACACATTTCTTTTTTTTTTCTTTCTCATAATTTCATAGAAGATTCATTTTTACCATAGATCTTAGAAACCTCAGCATACAGTTTTTTTCCTTTCCTCATTAAATTGAAAAATTTTACCTCTTCATTTAAAGGAAACACTTAATAGCTTCTCTTTGGCATTTCCAAATTGCCAGCATCATGACTCTTGTAGTTTGGGGCCATTGTTAAGTACAATAAGGGTTAGTAGAACACAAGCACTGTGATGTCTCAACAGCGGATCTGATAACGAAGGTTATCAAGTGACTAACTGGCAGTGAGCATATAGAGCTTGTAGACAGTGAACAAAGGAATGATTCACATCCTGGGGGGAATGGAGCAGGACAGCACACAGATTTTTTTTCATGCTACTCAAAACAGTAAACAATTTAAAACTAACAAATTGTTTATTTCTGGAGTTTTCCATTTAAAATTTTCAGATCACAGTTTGACTACTGGTAACTGAAACTACAGAAAGCAAAACATAAGTAAGGAGAGGATACTGTACTATTTTAAATAAAAATAATTTTGGAAAGGCTGATACATTCAGTCATTTAAGTTACATCTCATTAATTAATCCATCATAAAAAAAAAGGACTCTTGAGTATCTCAGAACATTGGGTACCCAAAAAGAGGTGTAGAGGATTACAAGAGAGGAATGTATTGGAATGAGCAAACTGGCCCCAGCATTATATTTAGTTATTTTGTACATGTGATGTATTTATAACTTTTCTAAATTATGTCAAAAAAGAAAATGGATAAACTTAAATTAATACAGATTTAGTAATCATCCACATAACAGTAACCTGCATAAATAGCTCATACACTTCTGGATGACATATACAAATACCATATGCAAAGCAATACACAGGACCAAGTTTGTCTGGGGACTTAAACATGCTGTTAGAAAATACAGTCATGTTAAAAAATGTCATAGTTTTACATGTATATAGAGGTTATGCAACTAGCCTTGAACTTCTAATAGTTTAGCTGGGAGTTCACTAATATATATATATATATATATATATATATATATATATATATTTTTTTTTTTTTTCAATATAAAATAATAAATGAAAAGGGAAGCACATATAGGGATATATCCAAAACAATTTTTTAATGGAGTTTTGTGTGCATGTATTTATGCTTAAGTGGAATATGCATATATATAGAAAAATTTTGGTTTTAAATTTGAATCTTTCATTTCAGCTTTTGAGCTTGTTTCTCAAAGGAAGTCACATTCAAAGCTTTATAAAAGTCAGCTCCTCACAGGTTCCCTTTCTGGGTAATAATTCTTGAGGACATATGGAAAATGATTTTTTGAGTCATATAAGTCAATATCTGATAAAATGGATTTAGCAGAAACTTTCCAAATATTCACCTTTTGGCTGAGGCAAAGCCTGGAGTGTTTAAAGCCCAAAAGGAGAATTTTTTGAGAAAGTTATGAATGAATGGGTACTACTTTATTATGGAAATACAATTGTAACCAAGCACTATAATGTGTCTAGACATACAGGTCTTGGTTGCCAAAAATGAAGTGTTCTAGCTTTAAAAGAAATCCTCATGGAAAGTGCACAAGATGTTACATGGTGAGAATTCTACCAAAGACCCATATGTGCTCCTGGCACCATTTGGAATTTGTTCCCCTTATAGGAAGGGATACTTATGTATAGGCAGGAAACTGAAACACTATTCATGGGATATAAGCATAGGTATGAGAGAGAAAAATAATGTGCAAGAAAAAAATGGTTTTAAGAATTTTAAAATTTGTAGTTTTTTGTCTATGATTTTGTTTAAGGGTATTGATAAAACTATTGCAGTGTGATGATTTTAGAAGAACCTAGTCAATGGTAAATTTAGCAGCTCATTTTCTTTCCCTGACACAATTTTTGAAAGATTATATGGCTATTTTTTAGATTCTCAGATGTTTTAGAGTAAAATCCAAAGTGAAATGCTCTTATAAGGCCAGAAACATGAGAATCATAAAGAAATTCCTTATGATTTAGAGTAGAATTTGATATTTTTAAGGATACTGTCTCTAATGGAAACAAAAACACACATAAATTAATGTGCACCTTAAAAAAATTCTCATGACAGTAATTAACTTCTGATTAATTTTACAAATACCTAGAAGGTTATATTTTGGAGAGTTTGATTTCCTGGCAGTCTCTTTTCTGAAACTGCAATTTTTAAAAAAGGATGGGGAAGAGAGAGAGAGAAAAGAGAGAGAGGGAGAAGAAGAGGAGAGGGGTGGGAGAGAGAAGGAGAGAGAGAAAGATATCCAACAATCTAATACACTTTCAAAGCACTTATTTTTACAAATGACTTTATAAGGCCTGGAAGAAGAATTATTCTCTACAGTTTTTAGAACCACTTCCAGCAGTGTCTCTCCAGAGTCAAATAGAGCTGTCTTCATCATTTTTACATATAGACTTCCTCAAACACTAAAAAGTATGATAATCACCTAATTATAAATTCACTGTTAATATAGCCTTAGAGCTGAGAACATTTCACTCCAGTAGTTAATTTAGTCTGTGGTAAATTCTCACTGTTATTTAATGTCATTTATCACCTGCTGTTTTGTCTTACTGAGAACATCCTGCCTGCCCCACACTGTCTACAGTACATGGACCTTCTGTGACTTTAATGTGCTCAGAACAAAGGCTCCAAAGTGCTTCTATCAGGAGGATTTTGGCAACTTGCCTTAGATATATTCAAGCCATTTTGCTGCCTGTCACTCAGTGCTGTACAAATTGAACTCAGAGGAGAGGTAAAAAGGGTCTATGAGGCATTTTTTTTTCTGGGAAGAATATGCTAATAAAGCGTCATCAGCAGGAAGCAGGCTGTGTCTGAAAGAGTTTTGTCAACTCTGAATTAATTTTGTGTGTTAAGAAACACGGGGGTGCTTCTAGAGCCGGTCTGTGGTAATTAATCCTTCCTGTTTCTGGAAGAACAGAACTGTAATAAATGCAGCCCAGATTTAACAGATGTGTGCACACAATGTCTGCTTTATGAGGAGTAAAACAAAATGATGGGTAAAGAACAAAAAAATATTGATTTAAAAAACTAAAACAGTATGTAAAGCACGAAACTTGGAATTCCCAGTTTATGCAAATATAGTATCCCTTTAAATGGTCACAGACAACGTGGTTTTAAAAACATCTGTCCATTGGATAGGATGCTGTGAAGAGACTGAAAAAGACAGATGTTTTTTGTTTCCTAAAAAATTGAGTAAAAAAAATTACATGCAAATATAATGTATGTGATAGAGTTTGCTATACATAGGTGTGGTTGAAATTGGACCCAAATAATCAAATGAGGACCTCATTCTGGTATAAAACTCTCATTATTCTCCTCATTATTTTTTTTCCAAATGTCTTATGGAGGGAAAAAACTTAGGTATAATTATAAACAAAATGATTGTGTGACAATTTGAATGTTATCAGAAACAGAAAAGCTTGTCTTTCAAAATTTGGCATGCAAACTGTGCTGCCAAGGATGATACTTGATATATTCAAATATAAGATTCACATAAAGGTGAATAAAGGCAGGTTGACATGATATTCATTAAAAAATTTATAT